>JBBPDH010029649.1:0-10425 GCA_037974565.1 Clupeocharax schoutedeni
CAGGGGAAGACCAGGAGCAGGTGACACAGATAACGAGCAGGGTGTGGTACACAGGACAGGTGAAACAGATGACGAGCCGGGATTGACACAAACGGAGAACACATCCTAGGAAGGGAACAAGGGAGGAAAATGGAGAAACAGACCAGGATAGACAGGGGAGCTCAGGAAACTAGGGAAGACGAACGGGGCAGCACGCGAGGGGGCGAGGCGGCCGTAACACCTACTACTGAAATTACTGATCTACTACTGATATTACTGATATACTACTGAATTACTGATCTATTACTGATATTACTGATCTCCTACTGGTCTTGAACTTGGTGCAGTAACGAACTTGGTGTAGATAACTTCTAACCATCATTTGTTTCACTAGAAAATGCCTTAGCAGTAAGTTATTTTTTATTGTATTAATACACCGGCATTCTGAGTATCTCAGCAGTGTTTGTTATTTTTGCCTTTATGTTGATCTAGTCTTTGTGATTGTGTGTCTGTGGAGTTGTTTCAAAAGCAATTTCCTCCAGGATCAATGAAGTTTTCAGATTGTGATCGTGTTTCTGAGTTGTGGATGATGAATGAGTTGAAGAAAAACCACACACGTTTAGTGGGGACTTTATGAAGGGGTGTGTTTGAAGTCTCTTTCTCTGCACCCCCATAGCGGTTTTGCTTTGTTTTGCTGTGTTTTATTTCACTCGGTTACCAAAGCCAAACTGTCAGAAGTGCTCCCAACACTTTCAGTGTTTTCCTCTCTGGTTAAAAGGGGGAAGAGAGAGAAGATGAAACAGGACCCACTCGTTCAGGTGAGTGGGGGGTCCTCAAAATTCATCTGTAGTTTTTTTTTTCTTCATTTTTTATCGGCACACAATCAGCCTACACTGCGAGTTTATCTGTCTCAGTCACAGCCATCTACCTCCACTTCATCATTTTTTCAAAACTGCTTTCACACTTCATCCTTTGAACACACTTCAGGTGTTTGGATTAAAAAAGAGACCCTTTCTGAGTTTCTACAAAACACACACACACACACACACACACATAGAAATGTGAGCGTTTACTGCAGTATACTGCAGTACACCTCTTACTATGAAGAAGTATTAAGTACAACTCAGATAAATAAAAAATGTGAATAAACCAAGCACAGAGCAAACGTTGGCATATCTCCAGTCATATAACACACTTAAATATGACATTTTCATGAACATAGTTTGATTACATACATACATGCATGCACACAGAGTTATTTTCAGTAAATACATTCACAGCCTACATATATATTAGAGAGAGAGAAAGGAAGTAGATTGCTGATGACAGTTCTATTCACCCAGCAAAGTGGATACACTATGCTGGCATTTTAGTCTTCCTATTTTAATTGCAGAACAAATGCTTTCCTATGGATGAAATGAAAACATGCTCTTAAAAATGGACACACTATAGAAATACTATGTTTGCGTTTACGTTTACGGCATTTAGCTGACGCTCTTCCAGAGCGATGTACAAGAGTGCTTAAGAAGTCCATAGCTGTTTCTTACTTGAAAAACAGCTTAAATTCATGTCAACTATTTAACCAAGATACTGGAGTCAGAGCATCTATACAAATACAGTCAGAGCATCTATACAAATACTAGGGTGTGCTTCTCTTTTCTGGCCACAATGTCCTGGTTATGGACACTGCTGAGGCGTTTCATGCATAAGTATCCACATTAAAGATTTATTTAATGACCAATAAAACCTAATCTCTAAGATCTGTTCCTCTATTCCATTATATAACTGTCATGTCCTCACCTGCGACTCGTCCTCGTCCAGTGCGGACACTTCTACGCTCCGTGTCTCCGGGCTATTGAGCTGGTCTTTGTTTTTGCCATTTGATTTTGACTGCCTGATTTTACATGATTTTACATGATTTGTTTTCTTCGTCAACTCAAGTTTGCCCTCTGACTCTTTTAAGCTTGTGTATTTCTCACTTCCCAGGACTTCGGTTTTCTGTTCTGTTTAGTTTGTGTGTTACTGGTTCTGTTTGTTTTCTTTCATTACCTTTATTAAATCCCTTTGTTGGAACCGTTGACTGTTTGTGCCTCACATCGTCTCCATGGCACGACAATAACCATTATTATCTGCTTATATAGAGCTGCCAGTGGTGCTAACGTTATATAGTGTATCCCATAAAGATGTGAAATTAGCATTATTGTAATTATAGAAATTGAAATGGATTTATAGTACACATGATCGGTAAAACAAAAAAGTGCATTCAATTCTGACATCTCATGACATATTCTCAGATTTCAAAGAAAAGACTTTAAAGACAGTTGGGACCACTGTGGGGATGGTGTTCTTCAGGTCATACTTCATATGGGGACTCGAGTCTGAGACAACAAAGACTTGAGACTTGACTTGGACTTGAGCATGAAGACTCGAGACTTGACTTGGACTCGAGCATGAAGACTTGAGACTTGACTTGGACTCGAGCATGAAGACTTGAGACTTGACTTGGACTTGGAAGACTTGTGAACATCTCTGCCTCTCAAACAACAGGTCCAGTTGATGCCAAAGAGCTTGATTTTTGGTCTCATCTGACCACAGCACTTTCATTAATAGTCTCCTCCTGCATAGTTCTGGGCTGATCCCTCACCTTTCTCATGATCGTCCACATCCCATGAAGCAAGAGACTGCACCTTCTCACCGAGCTTCTTACTGATGGTCTTGTAACCCATTCCAGCCGTCTGCAGGTCTACAGTCTCATCCCTGATATCGGACAGATGTGCTTTATACACAGATCAGGAGTGATACTGATAGATTAATTGACTGATAGATTAATTGACTGATAGATTAATTGTAATCTGTGTGCAACATGGACACACAGCCAGTCTGTGGTTCTATGTCTGGCTGTGTTGTAGGGGATCAAATACTCATTTTATTCAATGACATGTTTTGTAATGTTTTTTTTTGTAATGTCTCTCTTCATAAAAATTAAATTACATCATAAATTAGACACTGTTATGTATATATAAAGGCTGGGCAACGATTAACATTTTAAATTGTTTTATTACTCATTCAATTAATCACATTGGTAAAATTGAATTGCGCACTTTTATTTCATAAGTACTGCTATATGAACAAAAGTCAAATAACATTTGTTTTGCAAACATTTTAAACAAGGAGGTTTTTAATAGCAGTGTTTCATTTAACACAGTTACACTGTTACAATTTAAATATTACTGTAAATCTCAACTTAAACATTAGTGTAATCAAATCAAATATAAAACCAAAGCTATTTGCCACTGCAGGGCATTCCTGTTTTATCTAGTTTGTAATAGAAAACAAGTAACCCTCAGTGTCCAGAGCATTATAGGGGTGCCAACTCCATATTCAAGTCTATGTATAGAAATGTAGTGTCATTAAAGTCCCTGCTGGTGTAAGGGTCAGGCATCCCATTACATTTATCCATATAATGGATGTGGACTTGTGGGCATTTGCATTGTCCATCATAAGAAATTTCTGTTTCAGACAAATTTCTGCTGAAAGCAAGAATGTTGTGAGGAATGTGTCCTCCCTTTGCTGCTGTACTCTTCTGGGAAGACTTTACACTATGGTTGGAACATTGCTGTGAGGATTTGATTGTGTTCAGCCACAACAAAATAAATAAAGTAATGGGACGCCTGACCCTTGTGAAAACCAGCCGAGACTCAGCACACCTTTCAAAATAAAAGGATTAAAAAAGACATTAACGTGTAAATAATTACCAACATTAAGTAAAACATGTATTAACATGATAATAACATGTTAATATGTCCAGCACTAATATATATATATATTTATATATGAGAGAGAGAGAGAGAGAGAGATATCACTACATGTATCTAACTGTGACAGTAAATTATCCCCGAAAAGTAAAGCTACAGCAATTGTGGAGTATTTAGCTTTCAGTTCTCACTTAGTTTTATCAGAGAGCTAATCTTCAATTGGGCAATCTCAACCTTTTAGCTACTGTTGCAAGGCAGGTAAAGGAACTATGTTCTGCATCTAAATACCTGTGGCCTTTAGAAACATCCCGATTGCGATGTGAGATGAAACTGATTGATTGCTGGCTATCGCAGAGAACATCAGCTGTACACGAGGTTATGGTTGAATGTGCTGGACGAAAGTCTCACGGCTTCAGTGTAAATGCTTAAGACCACCAGAGTAAACAGACGGACCGACAGTAACTGACGTGTTCACTTCGGTTTAAAGACACACAGGCCACGCATGGCTGCACAGATATGCGCCATGTCTCAGACATTCTGACTCCTGACTGCGGTCAGATGCTCCTAAGCGTGTCCAGGTGTGACGAACACACACCATTGATAAAACAACATGTATCCAGTTCAACAGGATACACACAAAGGCCCAGTTGTTTTACTTAAGAATGAACTTGTTTGGATGTGAATACACATGAAGAACTTGTTAAAGTGTTATTTCTCACTATGATCACTCATTGTAATTCCTCCTTCCTTTGTGTGGGTATTTACATTGTGAAGAGACCAATAGACAATAGTACAAAATGATCTCAATAAAATGACTGCATGTTGAAGTTAAGAAGGTTTTTACTTCTTGAATTAAGTTGCCAATAGTTACAGGAGTACACGACTAGTATTGAAGATGAAGGGAAAAAATATACAACAATAAACACTGTATATACGGCATATAATAAATGCCATATAATAAATGGCACCATAATTTGTACATAATTTTAAAAAACACCATCTGACTTTTAAAAATGTAAGAATGTATCAATAGAAATGAACTTGTTTGGGTGTGAACACACACCCAAACACACCCAGTCATCAGAATCGGTTTTATTATCCCAGAAAAGTAAAGCAACAGCAATTGTGGAGTATTTAGCTTTCAGTTCTCACTTAGTTTTATCAGAGAGCTAATCTTCAATTGGACAATCTCAGCCTTTTACTTATGTTGCGACATAATAAGTAAAGCCTTTTACTTTACTTAGGTTACGACTGCACAGACACAGAGACAAGAACAATATAAAATATAAAGTATAAATACATTTAAAAAAATACTCAATGCTGTAAACATACACAATGCGTTATATACAAATAAAAGGTATGAATGATATAAATAAATAATGTACTACTAATTTGCTAGTAACAGAAATAGTGGCTTCATACATTGTGCATGGTTTTCCCTCTGTAAAATTACCGTTTTGGGATAGGAGGTTTAATTTGTATAATATACTGGTTTATGTTCATATAAACGTAAATATATAATCACATTGATGGTGGCCTAGTGGGTAGAATACTTGCCTCTGGAGTTTGAATCCTACCTTCTGCACCACCACTGGGTTCCTGAGCAAGAGCCTTAACCACACGTTGCTCCCGGGAGACTGTTCCCTGTAGCTTGGGAATGGAAGTCACCTTGGTTAATAGCATCTGATAAATACTATAAATGTACTACTAGCAAGAAAGCAAGATTAGTAAGATATTTCTAACTAATCTATTCATGCTCTGGCAATGGATTTGTTTTGTAGTAGCTTCTATTGCAAGATTGAACAAGAGTGTTGAGGTGCTCGATGACCTTAACCTTCCCAACGGAGTAGCACTGAGTGATACACTGGGGAGAAATAGGGAATCCTAAATGCTGATTCCCGAGGTTCTCTTCGAATTAGAATGGGCATAGAAGTCTGCACGTATCCAACAAAAGCGGTTCTGTATTATCTCTAAGGATTAGAGTTTGTAGCACAAGTCAAACCTCAGACACTATTTAACTTTTCCCAGGAGTTTTCTTTGCAAAAGAGAGACGTTCGCATGTGGTTTTGCTTGTCTAGGCATAACAAAACTCTACTTTTATCTGTCCGGGCCTTTGCGAGTATGATGCTGCTAATCTGGCTGGCAGGTGTGTGATAAGACGGAGTAGCACTCCACCTCTGTATCAGGAACTGGAGTATTTGGAAGTTGTTATTGTCTATGAGTGAGAAAGAGAAGCTTCTTTTCCCATAACACTAAAGAGGAGATAGTGAGATGAAACACTGTGATGTCTCTCTTTCTCTCTTTCTTTTTCAACCTCTCACATCTGATAGCACAGCTGGTTCTCTTTCACCGTTATCTCCTTGTTTTCTTTTTTTGTATTTTTCTTGAACACCACAGCTATACACATTTATCTGCAATGGCAACACGTTTTGGTTTTCATGCACGTTATCATCTCAAAATGTTTCCTCATGTTCTCCTCGAACTTATCACACTTTATCCTGACGTGGCACCGAACGTGTGAAGGCCTTTTGGGGAAAAAGGCCTTTAGATATGCAAACTCACACAGTTTACCATCGTTTAAGAAAGCGCGCATTCAGTGAACTGTATCAGAAGCCTCTCTATTAAAAAAGCTACTTAGTTACTGATCACAATACTGTTGTAGCAGTAACTGGATATTTTCTGACAAAGTAGTCAATTGTGCTTTCCGTTCTCAACTGATATAGAATAAACACCACATTTTTTTTTACTGTTAAAGGCAAAAAAGAAAATACAACAAAATATCAAAATCTTTACACTGTCACAGTGGAAGGCAGAATATTGAGTGAACTGTGCCCACTGTGTAGCGTGGAGGAAGGACTCGGACGTGAGGAACCACGAGAGAGTAGGTAAGCTACGCAGTTATTCTCAGAACGCTCCCTAATGGAGTTAGAGTCCACACCAAGTTGAACTCACGTTCTGAACACACAGAGGAAGTATATAAACGACTCGGAGACTCAGAGTACTCGCGGTACCGTGGAGATGAACCGTGGGTGGTGGTGGCCTAATGGTAGGATACTTGCCTCTGGACCAAGAGGTCATGGAATCGAATCCTACCTTCAGCACCGCCACTGGGTCCCTGAGCAAGACCCTTAACCATTAACCCCAAGTAGCTCCCCAAGTACTGCCCCCTGTAGTTAGGGAATGGAAATCGCTTTGGATAAAAGCGTCTGATAAATGCCGTAAATGTAAACGTAAATGAAGGGTTGGAGTTGAGGTAGGGTAGTAGAGACATGCAGGCATTAAGCAAGCAACTTCAATGTCTGTGTGAGAATATTGACCTTATTTCGGGTTTATATACTCTACGTGAGTCACTTCCGGTGCCGATTGACGTCACGTGACCCGGTGTGTGTAACATACACACCATTTTGAATTTTTGAAAATTGCTGTTCATGCCCTGGTCAATTCAGTCTGAATCAGCAACAGATGAAAATATCACTTAAATAGCATCATTTAAGACAATTCGTGCTAATTTATTTAAGATGATTGAAGCTAAGATAATTTAAGGCTTGGCTACCTTCTAAAATTTTTACTTTTACAACAGATTAGACCTCTTACTGGGCTTACAAAATGGCTAACAGGGCTGATGCCACTCCACTTCTGAAAATATAAACAGAGATTTCAGATTATCAAACTGAAATGCAAATATGTCCAGCTTCAAATGAAGATATTTTTTCAGCCTGTTTGATTGGTCTTACAGCTATTGCATTTATTCAGCACGTCTTACCTTTCTTTCCTTTTCTCTCTTTCCTCATTCCTACACTGCTATACACCTCACACCTACAAAAGCTATAATAATAAGTTATTGTAAGTTATATATAATTTCTCATGCAGCCTCAAACTAATTTTGTAATAATGGTAAAGTACATGTATCTGTTTAGGACCCAGAAACATGTTTTTCTTTCCAGGACTGATATAATGGAACATTGGCTTGTTCCCTACCATTAGGGAGGAACTTTGTAATTATTGTACATTCTAAACATCTAGAGGAAATACAACAATCAGTGACTTCTCCACTACAGGGTTGAGACAAGTTATAAACTACTCAATGTAGAGAATTTAACAAAACAGCATAGACTAAAATGCCCATGAGCCACAATTTTTAAAAATTCTGTTGCCTGCTGTTGTTAAAGAGAAGCCCTGTTAAAGTTACTGGTTCTGGGTTGCCAATGTTGGCTCCCAAATCCCCTTTCAGCACTTATGTCATTGTGTTTATTCACATTAACAGCACATAGAAGATTGTCCCACGCATTAGCGGCGGACTGTGGGTCGCAGATCGGGGTCTGAGGTCACGGGTGATAGACAGTCTTTGTAACATACAGACGAATGTGTGGTCACTAAGCAAAGCTTTGGCAGTGACCCCTTTCTAAGAGGCATGAGAGAGCCATTAGTGAAGTTTATCGGGCATTTGACGTTCAACTGTGCTGTTAAAAAGCTGTTGAATGAGGAGCTGAATGAGGGTCTCAGTAGCAGAGGGGTAAAAGTGCTTGTCATATAAAACACACGACAGTAACTTCTTCTGACTCCTAAACAAAACCGTATTGGAGCTCAGGTTTATCTTGGCTTTTTGTGGTTTTAATTCGGTATGTGTGCGGTTTGTGTAGGTTTATATAGTGTTACCTTAGTAATAGGGTAATGATAATAACCAGTATGAATTGGCAGTGTGTAGTTTTTACAGCCTGATAGTAACAATAGTGTAGGGATATTAGTTCAGTATGAATATGCCATGTGTTTAGTTTTTATAGGCTGATGGCTGCAGTATAAATGGTCTTCTGCAATTGGTTGAACCTTGAGCCCCAGTTCCAAGTAGTAGTTCTAAGGGACAAACCTGCTTACAGACACAGTATGTTATTGTCGTTACTGAGTGTATTTTGTGGTGTGACTTTGACATGAACAAGAGGGCTCTGACCTTTCATTCTGGACTTTCTTTGTGATCTCTTTGGACCATCATCTGATCACATCCTGCTAAGTGCCTTGCAGAACCTCCTCTGGAAGAAAAAATCCAGTGGTTCCTTCAAGATTAACAGTCTTTACTTCTTTTCAGTTTCATAAGAAATAGCTCTAAAGGATTGTTCGATGATAGAGCAGGTGTATGTTAGTGCTTTGGGTGTGTTTTTACGTGCCTTCCATGGTCGGATCAAACAGTTTTCCAAACTGTTGTTAAACGTTTATATTGAAACTATTTTAGCTAAAAGATGCTTGAAATGTTTGAGTGCTGGGTTTGAGTGCATTAGTTTATCCCCAAACTAATATAGTAAACTACATACTGCTTACACATTCATTTTTTTTCCTTAAAAGATATAAACAGTTCTTTAATATAGTCACTTATTGAATTCCAATTCCAGAACCCAGTCTTCTCGCATAATTGCCTTTTTATATTACTCATTCGTTATGACTTATCTCCCTCTCTTTCGTCCTTCCTTTATTCCCCCTTTCCCTCTTTCAGCACTTTTCTGGTGGTCCGGTGGACAGATAGACGATAGACATCCATCAGGGACCCTCACTCTACCTGTACCGCCTCACTGACAGCTAACAATAGCAGGTAAACACACGCTGGCTCTATTTCAACTGAGTGTTGGTTGTGTGTGCGCACAAGTGAAAAAGAGAGATTTAGAGGCATTTTGTGTGAGTGTGATTGTTTGTGCGCTTAAGTATGTTAGTACTATTTGCATGAGTGAGCTTCATGCATCACTACAACAGCATACTGAATATGAAATGTACCAGTAACGTATTTGGCTGTGTGTATGTGTGTGTTTGTGTTTATATACAGTTCTGTGCAAAGGTCTTGAGCTGCCCCTCATTCCTTCATATTTTGCTTCCAAAGAGCCAGACTTTTTTTGTATCTATAATGTGGCCTTTAGTTCTCCAGACTTCCTGAAGGACTTTCAAAGGCACTCGTTTTCAGTCCAGTCCCTGAAGGATTTTTTGTTTGTAAGGCTGCACAGTGACCTATGTATGAATCATTCAAGCACAATAAAGCACATCTAACTTCCACATGTAACTCCTGAACAGTGAAGAACCAGGAGCAGATGATTCCAGATGATCAGGCGGTGATCAGTATACTGGTGGTGCTGAATGCTGAGTGGGTGGAACTCCTTTATCTAGGCTCCTTGTATCTTTAAACACATGTCCTGATACTTTTGTCCAAATAGGGCTGTATTTTAGCATCAACAAGGGGATTCAGAGCAAAAAATGAATACCTGCCTTTTCAATATACGTCCAAACATACAAGATACAAAGGATTGCTTTTTAAATGGACCACTAATAAGAAAAAAGCTGTGCCATAAATAGACCTTTAACTTGGTCAGTTATCACAAATTTGATTACATTTCAATAGAATTATGTGCTATGCAGCCTGTACTTATGCATGAATGAAGGTGAAGTTTTTACTATTATTTGTATCTGAAATATTGTTTAATGAAGTTGTTCTGCCTGTCACTCAGAGGTGTGTAGTGGCCGGTTACAGTGGCTTAGTTTCATTTTACTTTTTAACTAAAGACATTTTAGTCCTTATTTCAGAAATACACACACACACACACACACACACACACACACACACACATACACCCCACACACACACACACACACACACACACACACATACAGTACACACTCACACACCAGCGCATACACACCCGTTTATATCTCATACATC
>JBBPDH010029718.1:5000-10423 GCA_037974565.1 Clupeocharax schoutedeni
TGCACCCTCTCCCAGGGTTAGTGAGGGGGAGGAGCTATTTCAAGACCGAAACAAAAGGGCGAGAGACTATAGTACTCTTACTGTGTGGATAAGTGAGAGAGAGAGAGAGTGCAAGAGAAAGAGATTGCTGTAGATAGCATGTCCCGGTGTGAGTGAGGCTGTGTCTGAGTGTGTGTGTGTGTGTGTGTGTGTGTGTGTGTGTGTGTGTGTGTGTGTGTGTGTGTTTGTGTGTTCTGTGGCCACTAGGGTTGTTAAATACTGCACGAACAGGATAGCTCCATATGCTTCAGGCTGCTCATCCTGCCTACAGTCATCTATAATACATCCTTACTGAATTCCCAATGTCACACACACACACACACACACAATAAATAGGGTCATGTGAAGTTCCTCAAATGTGTTAATACACTTTTAGTTAGCAACCTAACAAAGCAGTCAAAATGAATGACTTGCCTATGATTCAGGCAGAGAAAATTTAACACAACCTAACCTTTGACTGACTAACAATTTGACTGCTGTGTCAAATGCACTGTGAGAATCCACATATGGTGAAACAGCCACTAGCTCTGTCTTCCTACAGTTTCCAGTGTGTACTATTAGGAGCAGGTCGAATTCGCTGCTTAAGGCCATTGCTATTACTGCTTCTACACATGAATAGGATGTCTTTATTTTATTTATACAGTCAGATACAGCCAAATTATGAGCATGACAATACATTGTTTGTTATTTGGATGAGAAAACTTCACCCCCTTGGCTATGATTTACAGGAACAGAATGATATTGTAGCAAACAAAGTCCCCCACTAAACGAAAGCACGGCAGAATCACTTCAGTCACTTCAGAAATTCAAGGCTATTCTTCAACCAACATTAGGAACAGCTGAGCTGTTGCTGGTCTCAGCTATCAAAATACTTATCAAACGATTATAAAGCAGCAGCTTGTCTGGGATGGAGGGTGTAGCACCAGGAAGATCCCGTAAATGAACCACCATTAAATATACAAATTCACTGAATCAGGCGGAGAAACTCAGGGGCCAGATTTGTCCATGAGCAAGGCACAGACACAGTGTAAATTATGCCTACGTGTGATCTCAAAATGTGCTTACAATGTGTCTGAAAAGAGCATTTAATTTAGTAAGGCTGCATATTGGACCGCACAGTGTGCACAGGATCAGCTACTAACTGCACACTGAGGTTACTGAAGACAAAAGAGAAGATAAAAAAATCACTACCAGCAAAACATTCCATTCAGCTAAAAAATATAGAATTTGTAAATCAATGCAGACTGTGCATTAAGTTACATTTTGTGTCTTCTCATGGACAGTTGTATATGCCACATTACTTCTGTAGCAGTAGCAATGCTACACCACTGTAATGCATTAATGCTCTGACACAGAAATGTTACACTGTTATTTTGTTACAATAATGTTCTTGTAATAGTGTTGCATAAACATTGTTGTTTATCATCTATTTTCTATTTCTAATATTTTATTACCTTCTATTCTTGTTGCACTGAGCATTAAAATAACATTAGAATATCCTTTGGGATAAATAATACTTATCTTATCCTATTACTGCCACCAGACAGTGGTGGTTTTGCACCAATAAGCTGTTTGCTATACACCAACAAAAGGAGAATGAATCCGCAAAATGAGCAGAGTTTATCTACTTTGAACTAGGAACTGACACAAAAGTCCTAATACTTCAGGCATTCTGTATCTGTCCAGTAGAGGACACAGATATAGTTGGATCTCTGGCAATGCCACTGCTATTTCTGGCCTGGGTGCAGGGGTTCATAATTGTTCTCATTCTCCCTGGAGATGTAATATGGCCCTCCCTCTCCTCCATTGGTGCATTGTTAGCCAACGCAAGCATCTTATCTGATGTAACAGAATTGGCAGTTCTCCTCCAAGCATGTTGAGCTGTCCAATGATGTTTGGCTAGCAGCAAAAGGAAAAGATGTGGCAATGCTCAGGGGAAACATGCTAGCATAGTGTGAATGTGAGAGTCTTAACTAGCGGGTGACTAAATCAGGGAAAACTGGTTGGTACAATTAGAGGATGATCCAAGAAACACCATGGAGGGAACAACTACAACACACTCTAGCACACACCTCCCTGATTCAGACAGAGAAACACCAGGAGTGTCTGCTCACACCAATATTATGCTGCATATCAAATTTCAGTAGAAAGCATAATGAGAAGGAAGACGGTGGAATGTCGAGGAAGTGCAGAGCAGAGTTGGTGAAAGTGTTAGAGTAACGGGGAGTGCAGATGAGAGGTAAAGAGGAGAGTGTAAGCAGGATGAGTGGATGGTGCTCAGTGTGGTTGAAGAAGGATCATAGATGCACATGCCGGGGCGGGGCTTTCTTAGTAAACATCAAATCCTGAAAATCTGATACAAACTCAAAATGGAAACCTTAACTGACACAACACACTATGCAAAGGTCAAGGTGGATTGATCAAAAACAAACACACAGGGCTATATAGCCTAGGTCAGAATAGGGAACACCTGGGAAGAAGCGGAGACATGGATAAGACACAGGTGGATACATTGATCAAGGCGCTGACCAAACCTAAAACTGTAATCAACCAAAGAAAAGGCTTTCACAAATCCTTTCAGGCTGGGAAACACCAGCATGGAACTGTCTTCACTGTGTGATTACCCAGGACTGAAAGTGGTAAATTCCACAAAATGAATGTAAAATAGGAAAAATTACAGGGATAATTTTCATGCAATCAAAGGACAATGTCCAAAAAGAAGCAGTCAAGTCAAGACCAGAACTGTATGTTTCATTTTTAGAGCTGATTTCCGGTGATTCTCCATCTGTAGCTGGATGACTGAAGCAGAATATCTTCCAGGTGTCAGTCCCCTTCACTCTTCAATAAAAGGTGATAAAGGGTTGTTTTTTTTTTTGACGTAGTGCCATGGATAAATCATGTTCAGTTATAGACAGAGCTTTTCAATTGCTTATAGTTTAAACTAAGTTTAAAATCAGTTATAAAGTTACATGTTAACAAAACATGTCTTAACATGGTCAAGATCACACCTGAAGTTAAGCTTCTTGTTAATTAATAATAAGGATAATTGAATGTGTATGCTTCAGAAAAGACTTTCTTGAGAGTAGTTCCACTGCATGGTGGTGTATGTAGAGGGTGGCTGTGTTTGCAAATGCACTCTCTCTCACTCTCTTTCTCTCTCCTCCACAGGTGCTGCACATGATGGAGATAGGAGGAGTGACAACAGAGGGGCTCCTCCACCTTTCCAAGAAACACAATCACCATGAGTGATGTAGAGATGTGTGTCCACCTCTCCCTAGTTTGCTTAATTACTCTGTGATGATCTTAGGAAACTTACTTGACTCCAGGAAGCAATTAGGGGTGTAGCCATGTTTTGATATGAGTTTGATTCTGTTTGTGTAACAGAATTAGGTAATGTTATTGGATATTTATTGTATTTATTTATTTACGTTTTGCTTTAGGTTAGACCTTTCTGCTTGCGGTAGAAATTGTTCCCTTTTTGGCCAAGATCACACCTGAAGTTAAGCTTCCTGTTAATTAATAAACATTAATTAACATTGTTAATGTAAAATTACTAGGGGTATAACAGTACACAGATGTCATGGTTCGGTACGTACCTCAGTTTTGGGGTCACGGTTCGATACGGGTTCGGTACAACACGAATGTTTTCATTTATTTTAAATAAACAGCACTGTATTAAACATGAATCATGCACTATTGCACCACACTACGACCCAGGTTTATGATTTACTTGCACTTTTTGGTCCCTCTGTGATTCCGTGTTACTTCGATCTTCTCTGTAGTATCGTGTATTCTCCGTACAACATCATGTACCGAACCGTGACCCATGTACCGTGAATACATACATGTACCGTTACAGCACTAGTAATTACATAGTTTAGTTTGACTGTTATTTGACTGTATTTTATAATGTCTTTGCCTTTGTGTCTCTCACTACATCTGAAATCGCATACTTCCCTACTAAATAGTATGCGAAAACAGTATGTGAGGCGAGTAGTATGTCCGAATTCATAGTATTCGAAAAACAGTAGGCGAGAAGTTCCTGGATGGCCGAATTCTATAGTAGGCATTAGATGGGCACTGCTCTAGCCCATAAGACAGCGGGAGAGACAGCGTCATATTCGAAAAATGGCGGAAAACAGAGACACGGCTCTTTTCAAGTGTAAGCAACTTATGGAAAATGTTAAATTAGACATTCATTGTGGTTAAATTACACTTGTGAGAAAATGCCCTCTGTAAAGGTCAAAAATAACACGCTGATGTGACGTCACATGACACGTGACAACATCAACACAGCGGATGTAGAACATCTGAATTCCATTCATACTACCCTCATTCATACTGTATAGAACGTATTATTTAACGATAGAGCAGTACGTTCTCATTCAAATGTAGTACCTACTCAAGTAGTATGTGTTTCGGATGCAGCATCTGTGTGTATGTGCAGTTGCAGCATAAGCAATTCCCTCTGGGATCAACAAAGTTTTCGTATTCTGAGTCTGATTATAATGACATTATAAAATGGAACCAAGTGTTCCATCAATAACCAGGCTTACAAACATGATAAATGCTGCCCAGCCAAGAACCACTTTTTTTTTTTTACATGAGACTCATTTCGTATTCTAATGCTATAAGGCACACAAAAGGTCAAGAGGTTATAAATTAACTTCCAGAGATAAATAGCAAACCAAGCCTGAAAAGTGACCACAGTCTGACCTCTGTAAAGGCCAGATCTGGCCAATAAGAAACGACACACAGTGGTCACTGTAAAGCCGAGGAGGTTAAGAGCAAGCTACATTTCACTAGGAGATATTTAAACAACTCCAGTCCAGGAGGGTCAGTTTCGGCACATTTGTGGTAGTTCACCTACTCAGGCACACGGTGCTAGACATGGGATCTTCAGGACCTCCCCTCATTCTGAAACATAAGGGGCACCTTCTCCCATTTACCAGTGCTGACATTTTCAGAGAGAACGAAAGAGAGAGAAAGAGAAAATTCAGGCTAAGTTCACTAACAGGAAAATGAACCAGAAGTGGGTGGGTGATCAATGGGCCTTTTGCTGTTCATTAACTGAACAGAAATAAATTAATTTAATTGTGTTTGGTCAATACACGCCCACTGCAGTCCAATCACATTCTCCTACAAGTCTGCAGCCTAAGGAAGCATCACAGAGCACTCGCTGCTCCTATGAGTCATAGGAGTATGTGTATAGGCACAGCATAACAGTAAGGGGCAAAACAAGGCAGAGTATTAAAGCAACACCTTTTGGTTCATGCTCATGTTGTAGTGTGTGGGAGAAGAACTTCACCTGGGCCCGTATTCACAAAGAATCTTAAGCCTAAAAGTTGCTCCTAGTGACGTAATTCTAAGAAAAATCTTAGAAT
>JBBPDH010029736.1:0-10421 GCA_037974565.1 Clupeocharax schoutedeni
TTAAAGAACACTCTAAACTCTTAAAGATTTGTGGTGTTTGCGTAATTTTCTTATCTTTATAGAAAACTGGATATCTGACCGGAGCTCAGTTTCTCTGGCAAAAGAAAAAGATGCTGGCAGTTCCTATAAACTGATTGATTCATCTGTTTCTCATTAAAGATCCATTAGACCTTCACGAGTAAAATATTTCTTTTGTGAAAGACTCTCAAAAGAACAAAGCGTTTTGCTTCTTTGTAAGACTGAAAAGAGGCTCTTAATTTGTGAGGGACTATTGATTAATGACAGCCTTTTCTGACATCAGTGAAAGGAAGGTGAACTGAAAAGCCAAGAAGACTGTGTTCAGTGAAGCTGTATCGAACCTTATCTGTGCAGATCTCCACACACAGCTGCAGGGTCAGGTTCGTCTGGCTGGTGTAGACCAGGAAGCCATCACTGGTGTTCTTTAGTGCTTGGAAGCAGCCGTGATAATGCACATTCCTGTCTGAGAGAGAGAGAGAGAGAGACACATTAATTATCACTGGCCACTTTATTAGAAACCCCACAATAGAGACAGTAAACCATCTGATTAGGTACAACATGTGTTAGACATCCACCAGCCCTTCATCGATGGTCAGTTTCGGACCTCTTGGTTGAATCGTTTTGGTTGGTGGATAAAATCTCAGCACCACTGTGTCCAATAAGTCTCTCCAGGCACCACACAAACAATCATGCCTCTTCAATGTCAGCGTCAACGCTGATCCACCTACATAATATTTGAACAGAACTAACACTCACCTCTGTCCTCTCCGAGGGGAACGTCTGCACAGGATGGACTGACCACCGCGGGAAACTGCCCTTGACTAATCCAAGCTGGGCCACCGCTGCCTAAAGCTCAGGCGGAAACTGTTCCTCCTGATCCTGATGTTTATGGACTACAGACTCCCTGTTCCTCCCCCAGCAGTATTTACCCTCTGGACACTCAAACCAACCCTGTTAGCTGTAGAGGGCCTATCTGTCTATAACCTCCTTCACTGAGGCTCTCTCCTGTATATATCCTCTATTCTCGTTCCTCTCTCCGGGTCGACCCGAGGAGGACGGGTTCCCCTGCTGAGTCTTGGTTCCTCCCGAGGTTTCTTCCTCCAGCTGAGGGAGTTTTTCCGGCTCACTAGGGGCTCGGACCTGGACTATGTAAAGCTGCTTTGTGACAACCTGGCTGTAAAAAGCGCTAGATAAATAAAATTGAATTGAATTGAACTGAACAATAGCTCTCCTATAGCCAGAAACTGACCATTCGAGGAGTGGGACGGGGAAGAACTGAGCAACACTAGTTATCTACTCTCACAAATATACTGAAAGTGAAGTGAAAGTGAAAGTGATCATTCTGTCATACGTGAACACACCACAGCACACAGTGTGAACAGCACAAAACACTTCCTCTGCATTTACCCCATTCACCAAGTGAAGCAGAGGGCAGCAGGAACACGGCGCCGGGGAGCAGTGTGTGGGATGGTACCTTACTCAGGGTACCTCAGCAGGGCTGGCAATATACTGTGATATATACTGTGGCAAGTGGTTGAACAATTTTTACAGAACTGCTACTACTCCTAATTCATAACAATATAGATGGAAACAGGGGTAACATTAAGGAGGGGCCAAAAAAAAATTATCATCTTTCCCATGATGGTGTTACCACCACCTGGAATTTGTTTCTACTGCCAGAAGATGATGGTAAAGTTTGACAGTTGCCAGCAACCGAAGAAGAAGATCCTGGTAAAGCATGTGTGCCGGTGTGTATCTGTTCTAGCATGAATGGGTGTGTAAGTATGTGTCCCGAAAGGTGTTTTTGCTTGAAATCCCATCCCTCAAGAAAATCCCCTCGTGGGGTTTTGGTAGATCCAGCCAAGTCTGGACTGGAAGCCTTGCATGTGGATTAAGTTCCAGCATAAACAGGAAATGAGAGAAGAATCAACCCATCACATATTGATTGCCAGTGTTTGGGACCTATTGTGTGAGGAGAACATCCTAGTCCCCCAGGAAGTTCTAGATATGCCACTGTGGCGTACTCTACAAAGTTTTCATTCAGTTGTTTGTAAAACTTTACTGAAAGAGTGACTGTAAAACTGCTACATACAAGCTAAAACAGATGCTAATGTCGGTTACATTCTCCAAATAAAACACACAATGTCTTTTACGAGCTTAAAATGTAGACGAAATCAGCCCTGGTGTACGCTGAATGTGTATTTTTAATAGTTTTCTATAAAACAAATATAATTAGATACTTGTATAGTGAATGGAGGTTATCATTGACCAGTGAGTGAATGTATAAGGTAGGTGTTTCTGATAAAGTGGCCAGTGAGTGTGTTTGTATAGAATGTACTGAATGTGTTTTTGTATTTAATCTGTTTATGCATGTTCCCGTGTGTCTGGAAGGAGTTTTAAAATTCTTGAACTTTATGTTTCTCCCACTAATCAACCCAAATGTTTGCGCTCTCTCGTTCTCTCTATCTCATCTCTCTCGCCCAATTTCCGATTCCTCAGACCCCTTGTTTGGCGGCTCTGCTCTTTGGCCTGATGAAACTCTGCAGCAGAAAGATAGAAATGTCGACGCTGAATCTGGTCTTGTATGATACGAGGCTTGATTAAGATTCTGGGAGCATCTTGCTGCCACTATGGACCCCCTCCACAGCCCTGACCAAAGTTTCCACGCGGATGTCGTCAGGCTTTTCGCTTTCAGCAGACAGCTACTAAGCCCAAAATCAATAACAGCCAACTTTGTTGGGAAAGTACCGAAACACTTGGTTCCAGCGTTGTGGCATCAAAGTGATGCCATATTAATCATCAGTGATAAACGATGTCTGCAGTGCCTTCGGTCTGCAGACATCTGTTGTGCCTTATGAGTGCATGCACATGAGCCGTACTCCACCTCCTTCTCTCTGACTTACTGCTTTTCTTCTAATGGCACACTTAGGGGGATGATGTTTTATCAATATATTGATATAGTACATCATAATATGCTTTTCCAAGTATATCAGGGGTATCGTCAGTTCTTCTAGAAACACTGAAGAACTGCATGAATCACCAAAAAGACAAGATATAGACCAATTAGAGAGATTCTGGACGGTTCAGCCAATACTACAAAGAACAGTATGAACTACACCAGTGCGATAACGTAGCTGAAGGAACGGCGCCCCATTATACAGTCATGATGGTTTATTCACGCGTTCTTACCAGTTATTTGATTTCTCCTTTTTTTTTTTTTCTCCAAAGCCACACTGTGTTCAGGCTTAAGCATAAATGTTTTATAGGATGGAGAGCAATAGGAAATGGCCCTATGAATGGGAACAAGACTTCATTTAATTTCAGAAGGTTTACCCACGTCTTGCCAAATTTCTCATTTCTCTATAGCAGTGGCCCCTAACCCCCGGGCCGCGGACCGGTACAGGGCCGTGGGTCATGTGGTACCGGTCTGCGGGCCGTAAAGAAAAAAAAACTTGTATGAAAATGCTGTTAATAAAGCTGTGAGTACACACTGGATTTACCTTTATTATTATATTTTAAAGATACCCCCATTATTATATTTTTAAAATATCCCCATTTTTATGTGTATCATTTATGTGTATAAACACGTATACGGATATTTATCTCCTTAAAGGCCGCACCGCGAACATAGTTTCTGGTGTTAAAGCGGTCCGGGACGTAGTAAAGGGTGGGGACCGCTGGCTTAAAAAGTTAAGAGCACCTCGATATGGCATAAACTTAAAATACAACACATTTCTGAAAAAATATTTGCAAATATAAACAGATTGGGGAAAAAAACATGAAATGTGCATAAACTGAGGGCAGAGTTAAGGATAAAAGCAGTTTTCTTAGGTACAGACTGACTTGCATGAATGTTTTACATATTTGTTTTGTTGAAGGATCTAAATGTTTTTCTTCTACAGCTTCTTTACTGACTGTGAGACATTAGCTTCCAGATGTAATAAACATTTAGTAGAACACTTTCTTGCCTGTACCGCCACAGGTTCTAAAATGATAAAATGATTAAAAAGTGTTGTGTTACATTCCTCAGACGTTCACAGTTAAGGTGACACTCCGATGACTCTTCCATATTGATGATGTTTGTGCAGTAACACTGAACAGTGGACCAGGGCATCATTATTCTTGTGCCAGGCCAATTGTCTTATAGGTCCATGGCAGTGATGTGGGGATTGAGCTTTGCATATCTGATATCTAGTCTAAAAATGAACAGTTCAGAGTTTATCTTGTTTTTAACAGTTCTCTTTCTATTTTAAATTACATTTCAGACAAGTACATGCAGGCACTGCTCAGATGAGGTCATGGCAACTGAAGATACACTGAAAGGTTGGTAGGGTCACATGATTTTTTTTATTTGGAATGTCATCTTTATTTGACCAGGATTAAAACCTAAGGGGCCGGTCACATATCACGCCTAAAACGCGTGGAAAACGTGAGGCGCGTCACTTTCTTTGTCTTTCCAAAAGCGCTCAGGCGCTTGCACTCCGGAAGCGTCTGTCGTTGCTAAGCAACCATCAGCCGCGCTCTCCGTTTCCTCCATCGAAAACCCCTCGCTGTAACTCTGCTACACGATTTATTTACGCAGAAAAGAAAAAAACGGCGCAGTGTTTGGGTGCACCCCGTTCTTCAAACACGTAAAAAAAACGCGGGAAATTTCACCAGCTGATCCAGGAGCTCCACCTCCACACTGGGAGAATCAAAGCCTGTTTCAGACTCGACACGGACCAGCTGGGGTATATTTTAGGAACAGTTTGGGGCTTGACACCTCATAAAGTTCAGGAAATCCCTGGAGCACAGTGATGAGCCGCTCCTCCGTGTTTCTGCTGAGCGTCAGTGTAGCGGAAAAGGCGAGGAAGCTAATTGGTTGAATCTTGTCACATGATCCGTGGTGCGCTTGCGGCATTCTGAAAAGTTGAGATGTTTTCAACTCAACACGTCGCGGGCGCACCTGAAAACACGGTTCCGTTAAGAGCGCGGCTGCTGCGCGTCTACATTTGAAATAATGGACTTGAGCGCGCAAAAGACGCGATAACGGCCCCTGATTACAGCATGATAACCATAACATTTTAAGGATTACATTCAGGAACTAAATGCTAAATGCTATTGTTTCATGTAGAAATGTTTGTTTGTTTCATTGCTGTTTCAAGTGCATTTCTCTTAGAAAATCAACAACACACTTGACCAGAGGAGCCCAAACTGTTACATAAACTGTAGATATTACAAATATCCTTATCAAGGCTCATTGTGGTCATAATGTGTCTGGGAATACCAAATCAAACACTGAGTTTTATCCCCAGCTTGTGCTTGTAAGAGCTCTACAGAACCTGACAAGTCCCTGTGTCAAGATATTAGCCCCGTTTTCTTGGCTGTTTTTCAAACTGTGATGCTTTCTTAAAGACATCGATGGCAGATCAAGTTCTCGTGAGCGGCGAACCTTGCTGGACCTGAGACAACCCATTAGCCCTGTTGCCGACGGGGCCGTAAGCTGAGGCTTGCTGTAAGGGAGCTTGAAGGATGGCCAGGATAAAGCGCGTTAATGACCGTTATTATAAATGCACACTTGTACAGTCTAAGGTCAAAGCGATAGCGATAACTATTTGATCGTGCCCAAAGCTTTTCACTGCCTGTTTAAATAAGGCATCCACTCCAACTCGCCTGCAGAACCGCAGGAACACTAAATATCATGATACAAAGTATATCATCAGATCATACACCCTGGTCTGGTGTGATGGTCAGGAAGTTGCCCCTGAGATCGGAAGGTTGTGGGTTTAAATCCCAGGTTCCCACACATTGCTCCGTGGGTGCTTCACATGGTGAATGAGTTAAACACAGAGAACGGTTCTCACTGTGTGCTGTGGTGTATTCAGAAATGGCCACTTTACTCACATCTCCTGTGACCAGGGAGCCTCTCCTCCACCTTGTAGACTGACAGCCGGGCCACGCCCCCGCATGGAGAGCCCTTTTCACCCCTGCAGTCCAGGTTGCAGTCCTCATTCCGGGCCCTTGGGGCACTGATCTGGTTGCCACAGTGACATTCTGTCCTGTACTCCAGGCCTGCAAACTGGTAACCACTGCAAAATGAAAGATGCAGTTACTGGTCAATCACTATCTACAGTCAAACACCTGGCACTTAAACTCCGGTACGCCACCAGATCCCGTATTATAGGGTTGTTATATTGGCTCACATTTACAGACAAAATAAATGTCTAAAGAAACCAGCAAATTTAAACGGCCAATGTTGTGTGACTTCACTAACGAAGACTTTATACTGGACTTTTATGGAACTGCTCTACTATTGATTTCTTTAATAAGGTTACACTTTCACTGACATGCTCTGAAGGCATCGCTGGGTTTAGTCCAACTGTCCACTCCAGCCATTCCAAAGCTTACTAAACAAACACCTACAAATCATTTATAGTGGAAAGCAAGTGTCCACAGTTCGGTTCATAATACAGTCATGAACACGATGAGGCTTTCACCAGGAACTGTATCACTGTATCACTTAATAACTCAAGACTACTGCTGCTGCACTGTGTTGTCTTTCATGTCCTTTATGTCTTCATGTTCTATCTGTGAAGAGGGGGTTCAACTAAGAGTTTCATTGTGCTCTGTACACTGTAATCTGTACACATGACAATAAACTTCACTTTCTCTCATAATATCATAATATCAATTACACCACATCTAATATGCAATTATTACAGCCCTGAAATAGGCAATAATCTAATACATTAAATCTCTTGTTATTTGATGACAAATGCCTGATTTTTGATGATTTTCTTACAAGAGTGCCATTATAATGATTTCCACTTTTATAAAAATTTCTTGTACCATGTACAGCATGTATCTGTATTTCAGAGTCAGATTGATATTGTGAGGTCAAAAGGTCAGTGATTACAGAGTGATTTTCATAATGAATTGCTCAGAGCTATAATAGATTCTTTATTCATTAAACACAATGTAAGATGAATAATGTATTTCCAATAATAGCCCAATAGTGTAGAAAGCACATTAGAGGAGAACCAGAACTGATTGTTTTCTGAAGCAGGGATTCACGACCTTCTGCTACTCGAGGCCCACGCAACTGACCATAAAAGCGTCCATGGTGCACAAGAACACTGAACCGAATTAAGGTTTTAAAGTATTTTTTTTTTACAAATCTGATGATAATAACAGTTGTAAATGTCACACAATACAATAAACCTTAAATAATATCTCTAATTGTTTTGCTTATGAACATTTAAAATGGACAGACTCCAAACATATTATGTTGACTTGTACTGAAATGTCAATCATGCATTTTGCCTGGAAAATCTAAATAAATTACCACCAAAAAATATTCGTCTTTAAAATTGTTTGATTAAATTTGTGCATATTTAAATAAAGTGATAACAGTTTACTGTACGGGAGCCTTCATATGCTTATGTCTATTGTCATAAAATAGTTATGTAGGTGTCATATTTCTTATATAAAAATAAATAAATAAATAAATAATTTCCTTGACTTACATTCTTCTCTAGGGTTCATGTATTGTTGGGTTAGGTGTTGTAGTTATTATGTGACAGTTGTTGTATAGATGCTCTGATTGCAGTATCTTGGTTAAATAGTTGACTCAGATTTATGCTGTTTTTCAGGTAAGAAACAGTCGTGGACTTCTTAAGCACTGATGTACGTCGCTCTGGATAAGAGCGTCAGCTAAATGCCATAAATGTAAATGTAAATGTGTCATGCAGCCCCAGTAAAGTTCCCCTATGCAGTACCACCCTGGCCCACTGGGGGTGCTGTTACCTGTGGTCCAGTTTTACTTGACCCCATTTGGTTTTGTTAGTTTCCTTTTCTTCTGATGTTCAGTTAAGAGGTTAGGCGTTACAGTGCCCCCCCTTAACCCATGCTCCTTCCCCCATGCCCCACCACCCCCCATGCCCTAAAGCCATTTTCTGTGAGGAACTGGCCAGGAGCTCTCCTAAAACTTACATCATAAATGTACTCCTCTACAATCATCTGTCTCTGACCTCAGGGCTGCTCTTCACCACATAAAATTTGATGAGCCATTTTCAGCCAGGCAGTGAAACCGATAGTGTGTGTGATGTTGGAGTGTATCAGGCACAGTGCTGGGTCAATGGCACTGCTACTATGAGCCAAGAGTGTCTCTGTGTCCAGAAACTGACCTTGAAAGACTAGAGGGCGGCTAACACCAGCTATGCACCAACAGATGGACTATACTCTCTAACCGAACCCCAATAAAGTGGGCCATGGGTGTAGATGTCCCTCTTGTTTTCCCTCTGAAGACCTCCATTTGATGTTTACTCATTAGCGTTTAGCTAAACAACCAAGGAACAGACTGCAGCTGCCTTTTCTAACTGTGCCTCTGGGATTCCCTACAGCTACCTGTTTTAATCGTACAAGCCTTACCTTAAAAAACCTTTCAATTTCGTGCATGATTTACACTTTATAATGCCGGTTAATTTCGAGGCTGTATGGATTTGGGAGAAAAAGAACAGCATGCTGCTCACGCGTCACTCCATGGTCTGCGAGGGAAAAAAGTGCTTTTATGTGTCAATTGTATTAATTATGTATCTGTGGCGGGCTGGGCAAGCTGCGTCTGCTTTCTGGATGAGACTCGCCGTGTCCTTTGCTGTTAAGTGGCTCTGAGTGGGTAACATTCACAGCGGGTAGCGTCGCCGCAGAGACCGCAGGCCAGAACAAGTGTAATATTTTCCATTTCCTGGATGAGCATTAATCATCCGTGGCAATTTGCCCATGAGCAGATCATTTTGTGCAGCTGGTCAGAACGTTTAAGTGCGCTCTCAGCGAGTGCCACCCCCGCATGCGGACTGTCTTAGCCAGCCACCCCTCACTCCACCCCCGCAGATAAAAAGATCCACCTCTGTCTTCTACGAGGCCGCTGGACCTGCTCCAGGAGCGCCTGCCCAGATTCTGCCACCGGTCCCGCGCCCTCTACACTGCCTCCATTCTTCTGGCCTGAACACTCTTTCTTTTCATTCTGTCCAACCTCGGTTTTCAGAGTGGCTTTAGTTCTCCCTGGGGTTTCCTTACCTCTCTGAGCAGGTGTCCTGACACAAAGAGCTGGACATTCTGCGGAAGTCGTACAGCACAGTCCCACCAAGCGCTCGCTGCTTGTTGTCGTTTATGAAGCATCCGATGTAGGTTCCTGTAAAGTAGCAAAATAAAGCTGAAGTTGCTGTAAAGTATGGACTTTAGACCAGATGTGAGAAATGTTCCCAAAGAACATTTACAGTCTTGACTACAGTCAAAATGGGATATGTTCTTCAAAAAACTGTTTCAGAGAACATCTCCCACCTTGGCCAGAGTCAAGACCGGAGATGCTCTTTGGGACGTCCTTTCAAGTCGAGTTTTACCTTTATGTCTGGAGGCCTTGTGCAACGGGCCTCGCTCTGGTCTGTTCTCCTGGTCTGTCCTCCGTCCCTGGATCCAGTGGCGTCGAAGGTGCCTGATCTTCAGGTTGCGGGACATGAAATGTTCCTGGTCAGCTCTGCTGCCGGACAGATCTGATGGACTGTTCTCCACATCCTCCATCGCTCTGCGTCTCCTGTAGCGCCAGCCATCATTCGGCACCTCGAGGGCCCTGGGGGGCGGCAGTAGGAAGGGCAGAGACGAGGACGTGTCCGTTCCTCTCTGAAACAAGGCTACGCTGGAGTGCTGAAGCAACAAAACACTTCCTGCCATGATGTAAGCCACGCCCAGAAAGAGTAGGAGCAGGCGAGCCCGCCTTAAAAAGCGCTGCAGCCTGTAGAAAGTCCGAGCCATCCTTATGGGCTGAGGACGGACTGGCACAAGGATACAAAAGCGCTCGCTTTGCAGGATCAGTAGATCCAGAGATTACAGAAGGTTGCCGTCCTCATGGTCAGTAAGTCTCCGGTCCATGTCTTCTGTCAGATGAAAGCATTCAGGGTTGAAAGGTCTGCCTCGCAGAACACCCACAGTTTTCTCCCACATTAACGCACTGCCTGAAGCTGAAAAAAACTTCAAAAGAACCTGTTTCCAATGTTTTTTCTCGTAACATGCTTTTGACAATCCAACACCTCTCTAGATTGTTAATGTGAGAGTCGTGCTTAACAGAAAACTCACAGGAGGTGATAACAAAAGTACAGTTTTCTGAAAATGTTCCATAATTCATTAGAGGGTAATATTTTTCCCCAGCCTCATTTAGCAGATGTTCCACTTTCATCACAATTTCATCGTCTATCGACATCAAAACAACCAAATAAGTATTTGAATTAAACTTGTCCATATAAAATCAGTGTAAATCAAATGTGTATGTAATTCATTGTGTAATTAGTATGTACTGTATTTTTCGGACCATAAGACGCACCAGTTTTTAGAGAAGGGAAATGAAGAAAAAAAAGGTTCTGATGTCTTAAAAC
>JBBPDH010029756.1:0-10421 GCA_037974565.1 Clupeocharax schoutedeni
ATGCAGTCCTGGATTCCTGCCTGTGCTTTCAATGTTAGCTCTCGGTGTCAGGAGACTAGCTCCCGACATCGCGACACATGTCCTCAGAAACAGACACGGACCAACAGGCATGAGCTGCCTCACTACGAAAACAAGCCTCTTAATTTTACCCGTAAAATGATCTTAATTTCCCATAAAGGAGGTGAAGGAGAACAAAAGTGCACAGTAAAAACGTTTTACTTTTTCAAATGTATGATCATAGAACCTCCTTAAATTTTAAATAAAGCGGTTTCACACTCAGGCCTTGAATCTAAGGTAAAATTAAGGGGTCGGTTTCACACATTAACATCCACTTAATTCAGATGAAGGGCTTTGGAGTGTTTTCAGGGTGAATTAAGGCACATTTTAAGTACACTGAGTTTCATGGTGTCTGTTTATCGTCTCACTTTCTCTCCTCAAAGCAAGCTGATGTCTTGTCGTCTGATGTGTTTAAATCGGCCTCTCAGTTCCTCTCCCACCACATCAAGCCTTTCCCCTCATCACGCGTCCAGCCTGGGGTCTCTAAAGTGCTGCTGGACCCTCAGTGCCTGAGCTAACGGGCTAATGCAGCAGTGCTATGCTAATCAGCTGTAAAGTGTGTTTTGGTGTGTGTGCGGCGCTGGAGGGCATCTACATGACTGCGTTGCTAAATTTGTTGTTTCCCATTGACCTCAAAAGTCCCTCTGCATCACATGAGCGGCAGTGTTCTGTTCACCATTGTGGCTGTTCACCATTGTTAGCGTTAGCTGAGCGCTCCTCGCTTTCCAACGGAAGACACGCCCTGTCAGTTCGGGTCGGCGCCCACCAAGACGCCTCTCAAAGCTTTTGAACGTCGCAGTCAAGTTCATTTAAATGCACCATTAGGAAAGCAAGGTTGTGCTGCATGTTAAAGTCAAAGACTAATGAACAGCCTCTGAGTCCTTAAAGGGCGCTTTTCTGTTCTCTGGCCTTCTAACATTTACCCTTTATCCCAAACCCAAGATCAGTGTCCCACACACTACCGGGCTAAAATACTCACAGTATCCTTCACTAACAGATGCATCTACAATATTTATCATCTGTGTTCCTTTATTAACCAGAAAATGTCATATTTTTATCACTACTGAGCTACAAGAAGCCCCCTAATATAATGATAATGATGATGATAGTGTGGATCTCCAGACCAGTGTTAGATATTTAAGGAGCTATTAAGGGCTGAAACAGTGGGAAAAACCTGTGGTGTGAAAAACCTTTGACTGTTGGTGTATTTTTGAAGCAAAAGCCAAGATAAGTGTGAAATTGCTGGTAAAACGTATACTATTTGTATAAAGGTTGGAATGCTCATGCATTGCTGGCACTGTGTAAAAGCTGTTCCCGCTAGCAGCCTAGCCAGTGATTTGATTGGCCCTTTTTATTAAAGGGCGGGACGTCTCTTGTCAATTATGATGGCTGTTGCAAGTTACTGTTTACTTGTTTCCTCCACTTTTATAATGACTTTGTTAACATTCAGCCCTGGGATTGATTGGCATGTCACCAGATCGCTAATCCGACTTCGTTTCCACGCTAACTCATGCGCTACTGCAGAACCAACTCAGCCTGGCGTTTTTTAACTGGCCAAAAAAGTTCAGCCTCAATCTTCTCACACTCTCTGCAGATCCTTAGCTTGCTAAGAGCAGACTTCACAGTTCCAACGCCTCAATACCATTCTGCAACACATCAAGGTGCATTTGTTGGTGTATCAGGGCTGCCAACTTCCACCCTTTAGTTGGAGTGAGATTCCAGCCCGAACATACGCTACAAACACCAGTCTGACATAAAAACTTCACTTTTACCTGCGAAATAACATGAAAGTGTAATACGTTTTGTTCAACTTATCCCCTAAAATAAGTTCTGCCACCTGAAGTGAGGAGTCACTTAATTTACACCTTCTGTGGAGCCAAGTGTGGAAGCTGGTGGTGCTTTTTTCAGCTTGGCTCCGAGGAGGGGGCTTGGGATTCCAATCTAGTTACAATCTATACGTCGACTAATCTAGCATTAATCGGACTATACCCTCAGAGTGTAGGATCACCTGAACACTCACTGAAAAGTGATCAGAAGGTTCAACATTGAAGATTCTAACACTTTTAACTGATGAGCTGCAGGTTAATGGTGGTTCAGGATTACAGTTGATAAACTGTAAGCTTTACAGTTTAGACCAGTTCAATACAGTTCACTCTAGTTCAGACCCGTTCTGTCTAGTTCAGTCTAGTTCTGTCAAGTTCCGTCTAATTCAGACCAGTTCATTCCAGTCCAGTCTAGTTCTGTCTAGTTCAGTATAGTACTGCCCAGTTCAGTCTAGATCAGACCAGTTCAGACCAGTTCAGTCTAGTTCTATCCAGTTCTTTTTAGTTCAGTCTAGTTCAGAACAGTTAAATCCAGTTCAGTCCAGTTCAGCCTAGTTCAGACCAATTCAATCTAGTTCAGTCTTGTTCAGACAAGTTCAGACCAGTTCTGTCCAGTTCAGTCCAGTTATGTCCAGGTAAGAATAAATTGTTCTGAGTTTATATTATACTTTTACCCACCTTTAAAAAAGTAATTAGTTATAGTTACTAGTTATTTCTCACAAATAGTTGTCATGGTTTGTGGGGCTAATCCCCACCAACCATGAACTACCTCCTTGAACGGACCAGGCAAGGAAACAGGAACCCATTCTGTGGTTCTTTATTATAAATGCTCCAGAAAGAAAACGAGGCTCAGAGGCCGTTACAGGCACAAATCAGATGCGGCTTCAAACAAATACAAATGAGGTCAAAACTGAGGAGTACAATATGAGGTGTTCTTAAGATGATGGACAGAGACAGAACAATATACACACAGGACTAAGTACAGGGGAAAATCAAAGGGTGAACATATACAGATGGATTACATAATAACCTAACAGGGAACAGCTGACGCAGACAGGCACATGACACAAGCACAAAACACATGACCAGACCCTCCCCATGATTAAAGCAAAACCCAAAAGCATGTCAACATAAGAGCCCCCCAGAACCCAAAACATAAACAGAGCGACCACAGTGTAACAATGAACAGAAAAACCAAGCACAAACAGAACTATAAAACTAGAACACAACCCCCAAGAACAAAACACTGAAAACCAACAAAAAACAGTGGCACCGACCTGCCACTGACCCAGATCGGCACAATAGTAACTGAGTTAGTAACTAATCATTATAAAAGTAACTAATTACCAGGCAAAGTAACTATTGTGTTACTTAAAAAAATCAAATTTAATACAACTATAAAATAAATATAAAACATTGTACACTAATCTACACTATTTTAATGTTGTTGTGGGACAACATGAGAGACAACTATCAAATTCAACATTTCTGCCATTCACCTCAGCAAGGGAAAAGTGCTTATGCTTCCAGTTTGCAGAAGCTACCTTTGAACTTGTTGGACTTGCCGTTGTTGTGACTCCTGGATGTTGGTGTTTGTGTGGCTGACCACGTGATTGGCAAACTCTGATTGGCAAACAATGGAAATTTACTCTATCTAAGCCAATCATTGCGTTCTCAGTTACATCACGTTTACAGACACACCAATCATCATCACTGGTTATGTGTCCGGCCCCAGCCTCCAACACACACACACACACACACACACCCACACACCCCAGAGAAAGGGAGGTGCTGAGAGAGACGCTGCTCGCATGAAAACCGCTTCAGATTTCTCAGTTACAGTAACATGCACGTTATTGTCGGTAACGGTAACGACATTGTAACGGGGAAACAGTAATTTGTTTGATTACTCGTTACTGAAAAAAGTATCGCCGTTAGTAACGCCGTTTATTTATAGTGTTGTTATTCCCATCACTGCACCTGACACTCTATTAGGAACTAAACCACACTAAACTCACCCTTAAATACCCAACACGTTCCCAGATTCCCCAGCAGGAGTTTCCAGTTTATGGGTATTTTCTCTTTCCGAGGCTAAGAATTATGAGCTGAAAGCTTTAGCCAGCCATAACATAAGTTCTGCTCTTACTGACCATAATGATCATTTGCTCTCCGGACCTGGTGAACCTGCTCTAATGAGGCCTGGATTTACTCCAGTTACCGAGAATATTCAGCAGTGAAAATGTAGGTAAGTTTGAAGGTATAAAACACACAATAAAACCTACATTTAGCATCTATTGTTTAATCCGTACAGCACCAGTTAAACAATTACGGCGTTTAGCAGATGCTTTTATCCAAAATGACACAGGTAGTGTTTCTCTACATCAAGTATTTATTATTTTTCATATAAAAACTCTAAACCTCTGCATTTGCGTGGCCAGCAAAGAAAGAATTTCACTGCACAGAGAAATGCGTTTTCTACTGCACATATAACAATAAAGGGTTTGAATCTTGAAATCCCGAACTGCAGGGGCAGTTTTCCTGGAGCAACATGGTGTTAATGGACTTGGTCAGGAACCCAGTGGTGGTTTGTAAAGGTAGGATTCAAACCCATGACCTCTTGGTCCAGAGGCAAGGATCCTACCCTACAAGACCTCCACCCCAGAATCATGGCTGAGTGTAGCCACCAGCGCGGCTCTTGATTTGCAGTCATTTATCTTTTCTTTTCTGATTGTGTTTGGTGCATCATTCCTTAAACTTTGTTCAGTGCTGTAACTGCCTTACTTACAACACTAGTCCTTTACGGTGCAACACTACTTAATAATGGTGCAACACTAGTTCTTTAAGGTGCAACACTAGTCAATGATAGTGCAACACTACTCCTTTATGGTGCAACATTAGTCCTTTACGGTGAAACACTAGTCCTTTATGGTGCAACACTAGTCAATCATAATGCAACAATAGTCGTTTACGGTGCAACATTAGTCATTTATGGTGCAACACTAGTCCTTTAAGGTGAACACTAGTCAATTATGGTGCAACATTTCTGATTGTGTTTGGTGTGTGTTTAGGAATGCATTGCAGAAATGATCTATCGTCCTGCATTGGTTTCTTAGTTTGGATCATCTGATCTAAAAGAACAGCGACATCCAGAACACTCTGACTTATCTGCAATAAAGTCACGAGATGACGGACGAGTACCTTTGTTAATCCTAATTCCTGTGTCACCGGTAGCAGTCGTAGGAAACGTATAGAGTGTTCAGAGCGATCGGTAGTTGAGTAAAGAGGCGTGAGAAATGTCAAGTTCGTTTCCACATGATGGGAGCTTCGTACGAGTGAGGCAATCCGCCATAGTGCGTACAGGCCTGCAAGCCTCATCTGCCACAGTTTTTAATCCGCCTTGTTGAAGTCACAGAGCCCCTGCCTCATTACCATATATCTCTCTCTCTGGGTGACTTTCATTTTCTCTGGATCTCCTCCTTGCTTTAGTTTGCAGTTGACATTTTTGTAATTCTAATTATATTTTGCCCCAGTCTTCGATGTTGTTGTTTCACTTTTGCCTTTTATACTTTCGTATATATAAATGCACACACACACATACAAACACAAACACACGCACACACACACACACACACACACACACACACACACACATATATGTATATGTATATATGTGACGTGATCTGGCTAAATGAGTCACAGTGACCAAAAATTCAAAATTCAATTCAAAATCATTGAAAAAATGAGAAAATAATCTTTAAAATGATATCTTGGTCAAAGCGGTGTCTTAAACGGTTGTCAAGTTACAATTGTTTGAATTATGGAAAATCCCATTTAAAGTTTTTGTCAGTTTTTTGTTGATATCTTTAACAATCCATAGCATTCAAAAAGATGCACCCAGTATTCAACAACAACATTTTACAGACCAGTGTTGGGCACATTACTTTAAAAAAGTAGTGAGTTATAGTTACTAGTTACTTTTTCCAAAAATGTTATTGACAGTAAAGGTAACGGTGTTGTAACGATGGAAACAGTAACTGGTTAGATTACCCGTTACTGAAAAATGACTTTTTTTTCAGTAATGCCGTTACTTTAACGCCGTTATTCCCATCACTGCTACAGACATTAAGATACTTAGAAAAATACATTAAATCAGACTGAAGACACATCACTAGAGCCAAAAAACTCATTGATCAACTTGATTCAGTCTTGCTGGCCAGCAGCAGAGCGCAGATTGGAGACTGAGTTTAAGCTTTAGCTATTTTAATTTATTTTGGCAATGACATTATACTGAATAGCAATCACACAACACGACACACTTCACTCTAAACAAATTCGATGATGTTGACCCAAAATACAAATGTTAAACCCGATCTTTGTGGGGAGATATATTCTGGGGAAAAAAAACCCCGCTAGCATTAGGCTAGTCAGAACACTGCTAATCTGTCGAGGGGTGGGCGAACACAAGGCTGTGAACAGGGCTTCCTATTAGCAACTGAAAAGGTTTTATGTACATGATTTAAGCATTTTGATAGGTTTAAAAAGATCAGGGATTGACGTTTTAACATCATACTTGGACAGCTGAGATTGTGACGTTTCAGAGGATAGGCAAAAACAGCACTTATTTCTTTTGTAAGAATGGTTTTTGCAGGGGTTATGTTCCAAGAGTGTGTACAGTATAGTGAAAACTGCATTGTTGTGTTTTCGTTAAAAAAAAAAATTTATAGTGAAGATCAGTGGTCCCCATTTTCACGGCCCGGCCTTTAAGGAGTAGCAGATAAATATACGTATACGTATTTATACAAATAAATGATACGCATAAAAATGGGGATATTTTGTGTACTCACAGATTTACTAAGAGCATTTTCATAACAATGAGCTGACAACATAACAAGGGTAATATCCACAGGTTTTTTTTTTTGTGAAGCCTCGGGATTGGGGGCCACTGGTGTAAAGCCTTAATCTGTCCCCAAATCTGCTCCCAGAACACTTGAATTTAATTTCAAATTCAATTTAATGCATTACCATTAATGAAAATGGAAAGTATGGACGGATGGATGGAATCATAAAACTTTATTGCTTAAAAAATGTTAACATCAGTGGTTAGAATTAGCAGCGTGTAAATACCCGTCCACAAAAGAAAGGTGGAAATAACTCTCTCTACCCACATGTTTAGACAGAGCACAGCTTAATAATACAAAATAAACTGAGATAACTGTTAAAAATGGGGGCGGTGGATAAATCACTGAAATACGAGGACAAGACATGTGTCACGGTGGCGAGGGCTAATCCCCCGGGACCGGGAGCTGCTATGGAACAGACAAGTAGGATACCAGAACTCCATACGGGTTGGTTTATTCAGAACCAGAAACCAAAAAAGAGCATGAGGGCTCAAACCAGACCAGGTACAAACCAAACTGGGATGGGGCTACAGACACAGCTTTGAACAGAAGCTCCAAATGATGAAACGCAGACAAGGGACTGAACAGAAAACACAACCTTAAATACAGACACTGATTGAACTGAAACAACAGACAGCTGGACAGAAAACACGGAACACATGGACAGCAAACCGAGTACAAAAGCAAACACACCCACACAGACCAACCCACCATCAGAAACCCAAAATCTCCAAAAAAAAAAGCAAGAGAACACAAACCAAAAAGCAGTGGCTACACTGCCACTGACCAGGCCCCTAACAACATGGAGTAGTCATGCTACATGCTGCGATTATTATTATGGTATAGTTTCCTTTTTCTCCACTCTTTTATTCTCTGAGAGAACGGCAGAATACTGTGTTTTGCTTGTCAAGAGGTTTCATGGCATGGGCATTCAAACATTTTTTGCAATTCTGAGTGTATGTAAATGCCTGTGTGTCTTAAGAGGTTTTTAATAGAGAGCGGGAGAGAGACAAAGAGAGAGAGACAGAGAAAGAGGGAGAGAGAAAGAGAGACAGAGAGAGAGGGAGAGAGGCAGAGAGAGATAGAGAGAAAGAGAGAAAAAGGGAGAGAGAGTGAATAAAATAAACATGGCGAGATGTTATGATTGACACTGGTCACACACTGTAGACGCCACACAGGGTCGACTTGTTTGAACCGATGTGGTCGGCCTGACTTTTCCGTGCCAGCGTGGGTTTGTTGTTCAGTTTCTCTGGTTATTAGCAGGACTGTATGCAGTCGGCCTGCCCTGCGCTGTTATATTGTGAAGAATTAATTTGGAGTGAATGGGCCCCAGGGCAGAGCCCAGCCAGCAGGGCTACAGTGGATGTAGTTAGCTCAGTGTTATGAGACACTCTAATAGCCTGCTGGTTTTATTTGCTTGGTTTTATTTCTTTAGTGGCTTTACATTGGAGCAGATTTAGGGGACTACTTCGCTCCCTTTTGTACCAAATTGAGCTGCGATTGTTTGATGTTCCGTGGTCGCAGCGATCGGGCGTATTTCAGGAAAACTGAGTTGCCTGGCTTTACTTAGCTCAGTGTTTTTATTAGTTTGATTCCGGTGCAGATTTAGAGCCCCGCGTGGACCCGGCTTCCGTTTGTGCAGCGTTGTGTAAAGGATAAATTCATTTTTACGCCCGCGGGGAACGTTGTACAGTGTGTTTGCTCAGTTGATGAACTCTCTCCAGTATCTGTATGTGCTGTATTTCAGTGCAGGCTTTTAGTGGGAGTGTTAGCCGTTAGCCGCGCACGCTGATGTGTTCGCCAGGGTTTCAGAGGGGCTGTAACTCAGGCTGGCGGTGTGTCAGGGTTGGCGTGTTGGGAGCTGGCTCGGGTCCAGAGAGACCGTAACTCTGTCTTGGTTTTCTGAGAGGTCACACAGCCCCCCCCCACCCCCGCCCCCTCCTCCTGATACAAACTAAACAGCTCCTGCCGTCCAAACAGCTGCTCAAGGTCACCGTGCCGAGGCAGATTTTCAAACCGCCAGCTCCTTTGAGGACGAGGGATGGCGCAGCTTACAGCAGCAGGACGCCGCCAGAGTGGAGCACGAAGGCCAGGCGACGCCCAAACAATTCTTTTTAGCCGTTTGTCTGACAGAAACACACAACGCCTCTGCTTTAATCCTCTCAAATCCCAGGTTTATCACATCCTCGGGCTTATTATTCAGCAATTACACGGAAAACAATGCAAACTGTCTGAGTTCTTCTTAACTCATTACTCACTGTTCACCGCTTAGCTCCTAATAACAACCTGGCCATCAGAACACAAGTCCATTCTCATAGAGTCCACTTAAGCCTACACTCCTCAGAGACCCATTCAGATCCACTCTACACACCATTGTGGCTGACAAATTAGAGACCAAACCCGAATAAAATTATTCCAGGCGGGGACCGATTGACACAATTAAGTAATTATCATCTTGCCACTCTCTTCCACAGGCCCAGCTGACCTCACTGACCTTGGATCACGATGGCAAGAGAAACAGATCTAAGTGACTTTGAAAGCGGGTTTATTATTGGGGCACAGATGCTGTTCAGTCTGGGCGGGAACGGTGACCACCGTTTGATCTCTGAGAGAAATAAGACTAAAGAGGCGCTGAAATGTTGAAGACATGCATTAGTGGTGAAATTTAAGGAGAGCATCTGTTCCTCAGTGCAGGAGATCATCAGACTGTCTGCCGGAACACCTAGAGCTACAAAACAATTAGAGGTCGACCGATATTGAATTTTACCAATACCGATAGCTAGGTTGGTCTGTACTTGCCGATAACCAATAAATTAACCGATAGTTTAAAAAAAAAAAAAACTAAATAAAAACACAACACTCCATGTAAAATAGTACAGAACTTCATTACAAAAAAACAAACAATAAACAGTACTGAATCATAAAAATGTTCTATGAAATAAATATGAATATGTGAATAAATATTGAGGTAAATTAAAGACATGTTTTCAAACATAATTATATAAATGTACATTATTGTGATGGTCGCACCGCCTCCCGTTCGCGCTGCCCGTCCGCCGTCCCCTGAGTATTGGTCGATGGCCACACGCTCGCGCTGGAAGCAAGAGAGCCAGCGGTGGCAGGCACGAGCTCGCTCTAGGAAGGAAGAGGGCCGGCTGTGGCGTGTAAAGCGTGAGGAGGCGTGGGCTTGGAAGCTGCGCGCTGGTTAAGGACTTGAGAGGGATATCTCCATGGAAGAGGCTGGGAGCACGAGCCTCCAGGAACACGTTGGAACTGTTTGTCTATCACCGTTTGCGTTTTCAACTTTGTAAGGGAAAAGGGGTGAACCTTTATTTTGACACACCCAAAATGTTTACACTCGCGGACCCGCGCAGCCTGGCTGGTAGGGCTTGTCCTTTTCTTGGAGTACCCTTCTTGAGACAGCATTGTCTGTAAGTAAAGTTATTAATTTAAGTCTTGCTGAATTTTAGCGAGTTTGTGCTAATTTCTGTGCTACTGGCTACAGTTTAGCATTTCATATGGTTTCAGGCTGCTAAGTGGTTTTAAAACTGGCAGGTTTAAGCTACCAGTCTCCTGCATGTAGGAGTCAGACTCTGAGTTTCTTTTGTATTGTTTGTTGCAGTTTTACTCAATTTAACCTGCC
>JBBPDH010029818.1:0-10419 GCA_037974565.1 Clupeocharax schoutedeni
TGTGTGTGTGTGTGTGTGTGTGTGTGTGTTTGTGTGTGTGTGTGTTTGTGTGTGTGTGTTTGTGTGTGTGTGTGTGTTTGTGTGCGTGTGTTTTTGTGTGCGTGTGTTTTTGTGTGGGTGTGATTTTGTGTGCGTGTGTGTTTTTGTGTGTGTTTTTGTGTGTGTGTGTGTTTTTGTGTGCGTGTGATTTTGTGTGGGTGTGTGTTTTTGTGTGTGTGTGTGTGTGTGTGAGAGAGAGAGAGAGAAGCTAAAACTTTAGTGAAGGGCTGCCTTACACCATTTTCAGTAATCACAATCTGGACGTTCACAGCTATAAGAGGGATGGGCTGTATTTGAAGCCTGTAAAGAAATAAGAAATAAGAAATCACTTTTGCTGAATTGTGATATGTTAAGGTATCGGTAGTCAGTATTAGGTATTGATGTATTCTCCAGTAGAAAGCTTGAACACCTGGAACACCCCTGAAGTCTGATTTCTGACTTGGATAGGTGGAGCAACCTCACCAATCCTGACCTCAATAATCCATGCATGAACAGTAGAGCTGTACTAAATAGTGTTTATTAGCACTCGCCAAATCAGTCGTACAAACACGACAGTTCAACTTCTACTTGCGGGTGTTTTACTGTCGTGTTTAAACAAAATATGTTGTTATCAAATATTGCAAATAATGGCAGTTCCCTCTGGAACTTGGTCCTCCAGCTTGTCATACTGGAAGGCAGTTGACTTTATTCAGACCCCCGACTTCATACTTCCAAGCTAAATGGAACACAGAATAGTATTCAGCTGCTTGTGCACCATATCATGCTGTAGAAGCTGTGATTGTAGCCTCTCGTTCAAATAATGCTTAATAAATCTCATATTTGTCCTCAGGATTTAGTTTGGGACTGCAGCAGTGTTCCTCTCCTCATTTACTGCCAGTTTTATTTTATCTTTTTTTATTTTAGCATATAGTAACAGAAACTGTCCTTTTTTAAGACCTGCCCTTAAACACTGATGGATCAAGCTGTGACTAGACACACACGGGCCCTTCTGCTCATAACACATCTGCATGTGGGACACTTACACATCTGGTCTGTATATCAAATTGTTTAACTCACTGGATTAAGTGTCCTTTAACTTAAACAAATAATAAAATTAAATCCACCTGAAAGAAGCTGAAAAACCTTTTGTGAACGGACTCCTGAACGCTGGAATACGCACTAAGCTTTATCCTTAAAATACACATAATTATATATTTTATATATTTAACCATAGAAACAGAGCTGCTTTTGTAAAGTGAAGGGTTGGTTCAGATAAACAGGATTGCAGATCTGCATCACTCTAAAGAAACTGGAGGGAAAGTGAAATTTGCCACAAGCTAAATTTAGCTCGGCTTGTAACTGATTCGTCCAAGTTATCATCGTTGCCATAGTAAATGCACTGTTTACCATGGGGTTCTTTTTTTTTTTCTTTTGAGAGATTCGAGCGCCAGACTGCCCCCCAACCCACCCACACACACACACACACACAAACACACAAACTATGAAAAAGCGAAGTTTGCGTTCAGCATGCACACCTTAATTGCAGAGATATTTTGAGAGTGGGGTGGGGCTGATGGGGGAGGGGGTTGCCATGGCAAGAGTAAATGATCTTATAAAAAATGTTGGTGATAGAATAGACCTTGACAAAAAGTATTGAAAGCATGTCCCCAGTTCAACCTGCAGAAATGATGCCTCTGATGATTTGACTGTTATCTGGCAGAATACAGGGACCATGATCATGGAGTCCTGATCACATCACTCAGCAGTGTGTCTGTAAGCCGTGCTGGATGTAACGGAGCGCGTCCTCGTTCTCTCGGTGTGAGGGATGAGTTTTAGTTCGCTTGGCTTTTTACGTGTTGAGAAAATGAAGTCTGATGAGTCATGCTTGAGTGGTTTAACAGTGAGTCAGCATTAAAAGCATGTCTCTCCCAGTTGAACATTCGCCCTTTTGATTGCTGACTTCTCTAGCTCGTTACCGTGACAACCCGAGCTGAAAAAGTACCATAAACTCTTGAGCGCTTCTGCGACGGCCGCTGCCTCGGACCACGCAGAGCTTGGGATTTCACACACGAGCGAGCCGGGCTGTAACAGAACCCCCCGTCTTCAGAGCGGAAGCTGGAAATGAGAGTGAAACGTACTTTAAAGCACAACAGTGTGATTGTGGAACATTTGTCATAAAGGGTGTTTTTTCTGCATAAGTAAATGATTAGAACGTACTCGGAGTGATTTGATGTAAAATTCTTGTTTCTAGAGGAGTGTTCTGGTGGTGATAGGAGCGTTTGTCTAGAACAGGGGTCACCAACATGGTGCCCCCGAGAACCACCTGAGTAGCCCACAGACCTGAAAACAGCACAACTAACCATTGAGCAGCGTATAACCTTTCATTTGATCCCGTTGCTTTTCTTCTTTAATCATGTTTCTATTTCTATAGATTTGAAAATGAAAATATCTGAAAAGCATTTAAAACATGTTTATTAAATATGAATTTCAGGTAAACTGTGTTCTAGTGGTTCAGACTGGGAGCCCTTTGTGTGGCTCAGAACCCGTGAAGTTGGTGCCCCCTGGTCTAAAAGCTGCTATCGGCTTATTCTTCCACATTTACCACCATTTCCCATTTAACAACATATTATATACAACCTTAACGTATGTAGAAAAATAGTCCAGGAAGTTTAAACCACTGGTTCCTCTGATCACTTGGAACCAGTTAGTCCTCGACTGTGTGCCCATTCTGTAGCTCGCTCTGGATCGGAGCGGCAGCTAAATGAATAAATGCACTGTACTCTTGATCCGAATTTTAGCCTGGGTCTAGTTCAATTCAATCAAATATTTGTTTTGCTCTGGTTTGCCTTCAGGAAGATCTGCCTGCACTGTAAGTGTCCTCGCGAGGATCATGTTGTGACGGTCATGCCTCTGGAGATGGAGAAAACCGTGACCAAGCTGATGTACGACTTCCAGAGAAACTCCACGTCGGACGATGACTCAGGCTGTGCCCTCGAAGAGTACGCCTGGGTGCCCCCCGGCCTCAAACCCGAACAGGTATGACACACACATACAGGTAATAACACACTCGGCAGATCTGTCTGAATGTGTTAGTTCCCACACTGTTGGACCAAGACCATCTAAGCTGCTGACAGAGACTCTGAGGATAACTGAGGATAATACATAAAATACCGTAATGAATGAGCTGAAGTGAACCCTGAGCTGCAGTGCCAGGCTTTCCCCTCCGCCATCCACTGCGAGCCTTATTTTAGCTTTATGGCCCTTGCTTGAACAAACATGAGGAATGAGTGCTGAACTCGAGTTCAGGTCCAGTTTAAAACATGAACTTTGTTTTGAATTTAAACGTCCCTGAAAACACGTCTCTTTACAGCGTCCCCAGCCTGTTAGACACATACGAGCTCCTGGCTCCGGAGTGTTCTCGTCGGCTTTATTACCGCACCGTGTGCGGCTCTCTGCCTTTATTGGCTAGTTAAATCATTCATAGGTACGAGTTTCATTTTCTTCATGAACTGAGAGCAGGTCTTATTACTAGCACAGTGTAGCAGGTCAATAAGCAATAAGCCCTTTTCCACTGTCTCCATTTTGCTGCTGTAGAGGTCAGCCAGGGTTTGGCAGGTCAATTACTTTTCCTACAGCATCAGGCGGCGTCAGCTGACGCAGGCATTACTGTGACTGTAAATGTTTCACTATGGACTGATGAGATCAATTTGTAATTATATCCAACATGTAGCATGTAGACCTGTGCCATCTGCACGAGGAGCTGGTCTTGGTGTGACAGCGTGGAGAAAAGCGTTGGGCTCTGAGTGACTGGTGTTCTTGTTAGCAGTGTTGGGCTTGTCATTCACTCGTGGAAGTGGGAGATTATGTAAATCTGTCAAATAGACTTGAATGTGTGGTTTCCAACCCTGTACTACATACTCTTATCTATAAAAATGGACAGAAGTTCAGAAAAATTAGATGGTGACGACGACTACAACTGTTTGAGATAGAGAGCAGTATGTCATCCAGCTTCAGAAAAAAAAAAAAAATCCGCATTCGCGGATTCAGTCTTTATGGGTAATGCATTAAACTGAGTTTCAAATGAAATGTAACTGTTCTGGGAGCAGATTTGGGGTATACATTATAAGTTGAAATTTCTTGTCATGTGTACAGAGTACAATGAAATTCTTACTTGAACACCCTCTTCACAGATAAAACATAAAGACATGAAAGACAACGCAGTGCAGCAACAGTGGTCTTGAGTTGTATATAGTACAGTAAAGTGACAGTGCAGTGTAAGTGTAAAGTGTTGTGCAGTGACAGTGCAGTGTAAGTGTGCAGTGTTGTGTGAAGTGACAGTGCAGTGTAAAGTGTTGTGCAAAGTGACAGTGCAGTGTAAGTGTAACGTGACAGTGCCGTGTAGGTGTAAAGTGTTGTGTAAAGTGACAGTGCAGTGTAAGTGTAACGTGACAGTGCCGTGTAGGTGTAAAGTGTTGTGTGCTACAGTATTACAGTATGAAGAACAGATGTGTTGTGCAACAGAGAGGACCACAGTTACTGTGCTTTGAACAGTGTGATGGCACTGGGGTAAAAACTGTTCCTGAATAAACACAGCAACGTGGTTTTTCTCAATATGCGGGTGCTCTGGGAATTACTGTATTTTGTTGCTTTGACTTTAAAGGACATCATTTTAAAAAATTTAACATTTCTGTTTAAACAAAGCTCCCTGTAATGCATGAATCCTCCACCAAGGCCCAAACACACAGAAGCTCCAAATCAGGACGTGCTCTCGTATAAGACAGCGTTTTAGTCGTGCTGCACTATTGATGCAGTGTCAGTGGGTTTCCGAGGGTTACAGTCTGAATTCTGCCCTTTATGAACTAAATTCTCCTGGATCCTTCAGTTGATGAAGTGCCACCCCTGGCATTGAATCATCGTCACTTTCAGTCCAGTTCCGACCAATAGGGGCACAGCTTGGGGGAGCTGGGGCAGATGGATGTGTGGAAGTTGCCGGGATACAAGAACTGCGAGCACACAGTGTGTTATTAGCAAGCCATTAATTATTCCTCTTGCTGTGCAGTCCGAATGCTAGTGTCTGCAGTTTTCTCCCAGAGACACTAATAACCTCGGGCCTTGAGGGATTGTGCTTGCTCACCTACGGAAAGGAAACGTTAGATGTTTAGATTTGCGGCTTAAAAGCACGTCCAAAAACACAAATGGTCCACATTTCTCCTCCAATTAGATGTTCTGCAGATGCTAATCCGCAGCGACTGACTTTGAAGTGTGCCTAATTTTAGCGGACGAGGCAACAAGCGTCACGAGCAAATTTGGGCCGTTGCTGAGAGCCTAACACTCGCCTGCGCTGCCAAAAGCGCACATGACTGGTATTTAGTTCAGCGATCCAATTATTATCTTAAGGGTGGCGATGGACCTTATCCCAAAGCCATTTACACTGGTCCATTAAGCCACAGCGGAGGATCCACATGGCAGCTTTCCTCCAACAGTCCCTCCCCAGTGGTCTGCTGCTGTCATCCAGTATGCCGCTGAAACAAAGGAGCGTTAGGGTTTGTTAGGTGGATGTGGGATGGTGGTGGCTTTGTGGGTAGGATACTTGCCTCTGGACCAAGGGTTCAAATCCTAACATCAGGGAATAAACACCACTGGGTTCCTGAGTAAGACCCTATACCCCCAGCTGCTTCAGGGAGATTGCCCCCTGTTGGTAGGGAATGGAAGTCTCTCTGGATAAAAGCGTCTGATAAACGCTGTAAATGTAAATGCAGGCTTTTATTAGTCGTTGGTCTTTGCAACACTGGAGGCTGTTTCGGCATCAGGGCTGATCCTAGTTGGCAGACTGCTGTCTTTCACTCTTAGTGGAAAAAGGAAGTGGAATGTAGTCTGTAGCCCAGTTTTTAATGTCTTTGACGAAGAAAAAATAAAAGACTTTTCCTAAGATGGAAAATCTCGAAACGGAAAATGTAGCAGTGGGAGAGGATGGCCGTCCCGTACAATGATTTTACAATATGGTACAACAGTAACGGGAAACATCTATCACTTTTGGGATTTGGGTCATGTCTCGCCGTGATACACTGTTGCCATGATTCCAGATTTGAAAGCATTCGCAATAACGCGGATGAAGATATGAAGTGTGTCATTGGCTCTACAATGGTGTCGACTGATAAATGACGTTATTTGAATCAGTTCAGTCAGAATCTGCGTGTCCTTCCAGTGGGCCGTTCCGTGCAATGGCTTTACAAGATGCCTTTTAGGATTTGTTCTATACTTATTGGATATGAATGTAGTAAAGTGCCAGTGTGTAAAACTGTCCCACGTTGCTATTGGTTAATAATTGCTTGTTAATTGAATCTGATCTGTCGTGAAACCCATCCCACTGAATCTCGCTGTAATACATGGACTTTTCCATGTAGGGATGCACTGATTGTACATTTTTCGGGTTAATTGGCAGAAGGTGGACTCCTTTGGCCAATTTTCCTTTCAGCTTTTATCGAGCTTGTAACTCACTGTGGCCTAGAAGAGCACATGAAACACACTTCCCTTGCTTTCTTCAGCAATAGTGAACATTTTTCAGTAACGTATTTGCACTTGAATGCACCAAACTGGAATTGGAGCAAAACCTTGTATATCTAATGTAATAACTTTTCAGGAGAAGAAAAAACATCTGTAACTTTTACAGGAAATTAGGGGAAGAAGGTTTTTTTCTCAAGTTTCATTTCTATTGTTCCACTCATTATGTATGATCAGAAATGATGCGAAAACTTTGGATAACACAAATCAAATGAATCCACATAAGAGGCAACAGGCTTTTAAATACAATCAGCCATAGTTATTATATTTTGGTACAGATGTTGAAGTAGCACTGAAATGCAGCATAAGGGCACCTGGCTCATATTATTCACGTCAGAAAATTCCAAAATCAGAATAAGAGCTGTCCAGCTTCGGTCATGGAGGGCCAGTGTCCTTCATAGCTTGGCAATAACCCCACTAAACTTATCTGAACTGAATGGGTAGTGCTAGACCTCCAGGACTTGAAGACCCCTGAACTGGAATGGGAAATCTGATGATACATTTTGGGAAATTAATTCTGCTTCTCTGGAATTAAATGTTGCAGCGATTTCACTCCATCAGAGGATCGATTCCATATTGAGAATGTTTGGATCGATTCACAAGTCTTTCCTATAAAACCCTCCTAGTGTGGCTGCAGTCGTTCTGCTGGGCATTATGAAAGGCAGCTGTGTGGACTCATGTTTACGCTCAAGTCTGCAGCCCCGTCTCGGCATCCTGAGATGCGCAAGGCGGCTGCCAGAGCCCATGAGTGGAGGGCAGGTTGCCAGATCTCCACTGATTACAGTCATTTCCACAAGCTGCTGGTCGGCGTGGGCGTATCGGGGGTGCAGGCCGCGTCCGTCAGACCCCAGCGCACGTCCTGGCCCACCGAGCAGTCCGGTGTTATTTTTGGACCCCGGCACCTTTATCGTTTCTCAACCGCCTTTGGCGTTCGGTGACTGCTCCAGCAGTCTGGCCAACACAAGCAGCAGAGGAACCATCAGGGCACACTTAAAGAGACCCAACTCTCCTGCAGGGGGATACATGAGCCCCTGGAAAAGCGTGAACCTCCTCCCTTGCTTCATGGAAGGAGGCTGAAGATCCGGTCCTGAGAATTCCCAATCGCTTCCCAGCGGGTAAGTTCCAGAGACAGAAAGGGCAGAAAAGCACATTTCTGTATTCAGTCCACTCCTGGAGGATAGTTTGCCATAAATCAGAAGTTATTAAATGTGTAACTCTCCGACCATAGATCCCTGTTACTAACCAGTAGTGGAAGCTTGTGCTGTACCGGTTCACTCTGGGATAAAACACACACTTGCTGGTGGTCCATCCACACCCTTACAGTAGCAGTTAAAATGTAAAACCACAGCTATAGCTCTGTCTATCATTTGTGTGTGTGTGTGTGTGTGTGCGTGTATGTATATACACATACACACACAAATCTATGTATGAAACACTCCTTATAACTTCATTATGAAGGGGAGGAGCGAAAGGGCTGCAGGCAGAAAGGCAGATTGATTTTGTCCTTCATTGTTGCCTGAAAGAGCTTTTGTCTCTGGAAGTTATAAATCATGACTCATACAGCATCCATTTGCTCGGGTTTATGGGGCGGTTTATATAGAATGTGGAGAGGCAGATGGAGCTCACTGCTATATCAGATTAAGTCATTAGTCGTTTAAGCCCCCTATTATCGGGTGGGAGCTCGGGTTGTCGGGTGGTCTGGACAGTCAGATTGTCCTGTTCCACTGTAAATTTCACTTATTAATACTAAAATATTCTGTTATCTGCTTTTCCAGTACAGTACTGAACCATTTAATGTCTAGACCAAAGCCTGTCACAACATTATGAGCTCTCTTAATTGGGCTTTTTCATATTATCCATCAACATAGTTAGAAAGTGACAGAGGAGTCAGCTGATCAGATTTTAATCTTCAGTTTGTGAGGGAAAGCGTCAGTCTGTGAATACGACAGCAGCCTGACCAGCGCTCTATACTGGGGCCCTCTTCTGAAGGAAACTCTGTAGAAACTCTACCTGCAAGATAAAATATATCTAAATTCATTCATCTGTTACAAGCATTAGATAGAACACAATGTGTTTTACAACCTTCATTTCGCCTTCTTTGAGCTATTAATAGTATTATATTAAAAGTATTATACAGAGCAAAATATTAGCGTGCTATGCTGTTAGCTTAGTGCTAACATACTGCTAGAACTCCATAGGATAGCTAGCACACATTAGCATGTTTTTTTCCTCTTTTGAATTCTTTTAATATCTGAATGTGCACATTCTCGCACAGCACACACAGCAATAGGAACCGCATGGAACGTATAAAACCCACAGAAAGCTCCATATCCTCTTTACGGTCCAGACGGTTAACACCAGGGGCAGATTTAGAGGAGCTAAAGCGGACACAGACTGAGACTCTGCGTGTATAGCCAGTGATGGGGAAGACGGGGCTAAAGAAAATCATGTCGGTTCATTAATTGAATATGTTTAACATCTCATTACTTAAGTGCTGTATTGTCATTATTCTACCAGTAATAAAATGCGCGGATCACCGCGGAGACGGCTGTTATGATGCGCGCCACAGAACTGCTGACTGTGTGTCTGTCATTACGAAGAAGAAGACAGAGTGCATATCTTAGCAAAGTGGTTAATTACTGTAATTTAAAATCAGGCCGACCTTTACCGATAACACACACACACACACACACACACACAGTCACACAGTCTGGAGATGAAGAAGCCTCCATTGTCAGCACGGCGGTGGATGTGAAAGGGCAGATTCCATTAACTTTACATTGCTCGTCCATAAATCACCCCGACTGTTATGGCTCTGTGTGTGTGTGTGTGTGTGTGTGTGTGTGTAGGGTGGGGGAAGGGTTAATAAGAATAGGGAGTAAAAAGGACAGTGCTTTTAAGTTAAAGGCTTTTGCTAAAAGGTGGTAAAAGCCTTCAGCTATTTGAGCTAATCATTGTTCAGTAGCTACACATTTAGCCTCACAAAGACAGCAAGGAGAATTTTGATGCTCTTTGTTTAACTGTAACACTGCAATAATGCCTGAATGCACCCCCCCCCCCAGGGCTGCACGATTTTGAGAAAAAACCTAATTGCGGTTTTTCTGACAAATATTGCGATTGCGATGCGATTTTCGATTTTTTTGTTCGATACTTTTAAGTGCATAAAACCTAAAAATTATGAACATATGTTGTTACTTTTACAACATAGACGGTTAAATAAACTACGTACATAGTGATTGAGGTAATGAGATTGTTTGATGCTTCGTGATTATTAAATACCTGAAATACCTTAACCTAAATACCAAAGAATCAGAAGACATAATGGAAATTAATTTAACCACTTGTTTTTATTTGTTTTTAAATTTAACAATCTTAAACACTGAAAAATAGAAAATAGAATTCTTATGAGATTTAGATTTACAATTAGAAAAACAAAATAATTCTGTAGTCCACTGCCATTTACTGAACATGAAACTGTTATATTGCACACATTTTATAATAAATGAGAATAACAATTAAAGACACCTTATCCAGCCTTCTGCAAGGTAAGAAAGTGCAAAATCAGAAACTGTGTCAGGGTGCTACATTAAAGGTTTTTACTATAAAACACCAACAGATTTACCATTTCTGGCTTGAGACAGGCCCGCTCACGTGACGATGTTTCCTGAGGCACTGAAAAGACGTTCTGAGGGCGAACTCATTGCTGGCACACACAAATACTTTCGAGCCAGTCTGCTTAGTATTGGGAAATTCACAGTGTGAATTTTCCACCAAGCCAGGGGGTCACTTTCTCCGGTAATGACTGGAGCCATCAAATAGCTGTTAAGTTCAGCGTCGGTG
>JBBPDH010029836.1:0-10418 GCA_037974565.1 Clupeocharax schoutedeni
ACACACACACATACACACACACACACACACACACACACACACACACACACATACAGTGCTTGCATGAAAGCATTGTGAAAAGGTTTCCAAGGTAACAGGCTTTCCACATTGTGATAAACGAGAGGAGAGTGATAGAAAAAAGAAAAAAGAGAGAAAAAAAGAGAGAGAAAGAGAGAGAGAGACAGAGAGAGACAGAGAGAGCGGGAGAGAAAGAAAGAGAGAGGGAGAGAGAGAGAAAGATAGAGAGAGGGGGAGAGAGGAGGAGAGAAAGAAAGAGAGAGGGAGGGAGAGAGAGAGAGAAAGAAAGGAATAGAAAGGTTAAAACAGAGAAACAAGAAAAACAGGAGAGAGATGATGAAGGTAGAGAAAAAAGAGAGGGAAAGAAAGGGAAAACGGGGGGCGAGGCAGAGAAACAGAGAGAGAAAAGAGTGACAAACAAGAAAGGAGTGAAGCAGAAATAGGGTGGGGTATAAAATGAGAGAGAGAGAGAGAGAGAGAGAGAGAGAGAGAGAGAGAGAGAGAGAGAGAGAGATTGAAGAGCCTCACCACTGACCAACATTTTTTGTTGTATTTGTTTTACCCACAAGGAAAGGAAGAATGGATGAACATACATATGAATGGGCAGACAGAAGGATAGGTGGACAGATGGAAAGCTGAAGGAAGAGATGAAAGGAAAATAAATGGTTCCTGTAGATGGATGAATGGACAGATAGATAGAGGGTGGATGAATGGATGACAGATGAATAAACTCACAAATGGATGTGTGTGAACTGATTGATGGATGGGTTGATGGATGGGGGCTGAACAGACAGATAGATGCAGGATGGATGGATGGATGACAGAGAGGAAGATGGACAGGTGATGGAGGGAGAGGTGAATGAACAGATACATGGAGGTGTGGAAGTACAGACAGATGGAAGAGAGAAAGGAAGTATGGAAGGACAGATGGGTGGATGAGGAAGAGGAGATTTCAGACGACTTCAAGAGAGAAACAAACAAATGAGCCAGACAATCTGGGTCAGAGCCAAAGCAGGCAGTCACTCAGAGCTATTTATTTTTCATGACCCGCGAGAGAGAGAGACAGAGGGAGAGAGAGAGGGAGAGAGAGAAAGCGGGGGGGCACACAGAGAGAGAGAAAGAGAGAGAGAGAGACAGAGGGAGGGAGAGAGGGAGAGAGAGAGGGATAGAGAGAAAGGGGGGGCACACAGAGAGAGAGACAGAGAGACAAAGACAGAGAGAGACATTTCTGTGTGAGATGGTGATTGATCTACCATAAAAATGCTTTGTGACACAATCTAAATAATACTCAGAAGAGCTGAAGACAGGAGAGAGAGAGAGGGTGAAAGTTGTTCTCTCACTTACTGCTGAAATATGTTTTTACATCCAGAACTTGCTTGTTTGATCACCTGACTTTTTTTTTTAATTCTCCCATAATTCAGTCTACGTCTTTTAGAGTAGATGTGCTGTTTAGAGAAACTTACAGACTTTGATTTCTTTACAGTGGTTGTGAATGGAACCAGAGGGCAACACAAACACAAATAGAATTTATTTATTTATTTATTTACTTACTATCCAAATCCACCATAGGACCTCCATCTTCTCCATCTTTCATTTATATGGAATGAAAATAATGGTTAAATAATGGGATATCTGAACTAAAAATGATCTTTGGGGACTATTTTGCCTCACAGCACCCTACATGTTTCCTTCCAAAATCTCAAAGCTCTGGTAAAAGAATGTCTCAGGCATGAGAACCCTGTAATAACTTTCTATAAGCTAGTTAAACAAACACTGTTAGTTTGCATGCTAAGTGTTGGGGTATGAGCTTAAATGGCTTGTTCCCTACAATTGCATCCCATTCAAATTGAAAATGTTATTTTTCTTTTCTGAGCCGATTCTTTCCGCTGATTGCAGTCCAACTGGCTTGATCATCAAACGAAGCTCACCTAAGGCAACACTTTCAATAGAGGACTCCCACACAAGCACAAACGTCAATGAAGAGCTAATTATAAACCAGAGTGGGGCAGCTAAGTCCAGCCATCGACTGTCTGGCAGGGGGCATCACAGTGCAATCAGAAAAAGAAAGGGTGTTGGAGTGAAAGAAACAGGATGGATGTGTCTAATCTTGGAGGTGTAGGTTGAAGAACAGCAGAAACCAATCCCATAAAGCAGCCTTTCAATTAGCAAGTAGCACCACACAGGGCCCCTGTTCTGAACACCACTGAGTACTGAAGGGCTGCATGATAAAGAGGATCAGAGTGAGCCCGCATTGCTATATGTTGTGACAAACCATGAACCACAAACAAAAGGTAATACTGGCTATGATGAGGTGTCAGAAGGCAACCTGCATCACAACATTCTGCCAGCTTCTGGGGCTGCATAGCTGCAGACTGGTTGCAGTGCCCATGTTTAATTTTACATCATGTGAACCACTGGGTGCGTGTATGTGTGTATGTGCTACATACCAGGAAACACTGCACAGGCTACACTGAGGGCAAGACAGAGACAGTAAAATGCTCTGGGCAATGTTCTGCTGGGAACTTTCCATCCTGCATTTATGTAGGAATTACTTGGACACACACCGCCTATATAGAACAGGGTCAGCCCTAAAGGGTTCACAAACACTCTCCTGCTTCTGTGGATGCACTCAAGGGAGGCTACCATCTTCTGCCTGGAAGGCCATACCTTTTTTGTTACAGACATGCTTAAGTTTCAGCAAGTTTTGGTAAACACCGGATAAAGTAAAGCTAACCCCTTACAGTCAGGTGTAAACACAGCACAGTACACTGTGAAGTTCTTTCTCTGCATTTAACCCATTCACCAAGTGAAGGAGGGGGCTGCCATTCATGAGGCGCACTAGGGAGCAATAGCGTAGAGACATTACCTGGATCAAGGGTTCCTCACGAATGACACAAGCAGTGCTGGGATTCGAACTCACAAGCTGCCCTAAACAAGCCACCACCAATCAAGTCAAGCTTCCAGCAGGCATTTCTGCGTCCTTCATCCTAGGTGGACCAAATGAATCCCCAGAAGCAGGTGAACGAATTTGAAATGTACTTTTCGAGTCTTCTTTTCGAAACTTCCACGGAAAAGTTGTAACGGACTGAACTTTAGATCTGTGAAGATATCGATTCATGTGAGGTTGAACTGGGAACCTATCTGGGAAAAGCACAGCACAGCTTATCTTCAGAAGCAAATGCTGTGAAAGTTAATCGTTTGTGAATGTGTTTATGTTTTAAACTGTATTTGAGGAATCAAAACTAGGTTTATGTGCATGATAGATCATCTTTGCACACCATCTCTCCATTTACTAACATCATCGTAATCTCTACACACCCCTGAGAATGATTACACTGAAGCTAAACACACTTCCTGTTATCATGAGGCTGAATCCATTCTCCATGCAAGACGTGCATTTCAAACTCAAGATTAAACCTCTGATCTCAACATACAGTGTGGGTCATTGCAAAACTGTTTTGAGAAACCGATGCCAGTTTCCTTCATCTCCAGATAATAAAGGGATTTTATTTGATGTAGTCTGCACCACCTTTACCGTTTAAACGCTCACCATTTTCCCATCCCTGTCCCACGCCTGAACAGGAAAGGGAAGTTCATGTTCTCTCGCATCAGCGCATACATGTAAATACATGAGCATGTGCAGTCACTCCTTCCCTCAACCTCTTTCACTTAAACTGCAATGGTCAAGTTTTAGAATAGGCTGTTGCTAAAACCCCATTTATTTTCATTAAGTTGTCTTGACTTCGTTCTAATATTGGTTGATTCCAAAATGTATATATAAAGAATTGACATTTGTTAAACAACCTTCAGAAATCAAATCATAAATATTACCTTTAGTTAATAAAGATGATAATATTTATGATTTTATTATACTGAATGAGATGGATTTACAGCCCTACTGAACAGTTTAACTTGAATGAGATGGGCTCCATCGAGCCCAGTGGTGTAGAGCATGTTTGCGTGAAAGAAAGCCTTCTCTGCCTCACACTCATCTATCAGAGGCTGCCGGATAATAATAATATTGATCCTGATGGCAACACGCACACAGAGGACACTAAGGACACTTCCGAAGGGGAGATTACCCAATAATACCGCTGGAACACACTCTGCTGTTCTTGAGCAGCAGAGACATGACAGGGCTTTGTCTGTTAAGGTACTGAGAACACACAGGCCTGTTTCACAACAAAAACAATTACTTAAAAAGCCCAAATCATGAAAACCAACCTTTCTCATGTTTTAAATACAACCTGTGGCTTTCGCACTACTGTTCATGCCCCCTGTCCCCACACTGTAACTGGCTCGTTTTCAATACTTTGCTTTTGTGACCAACACTTCTACATATTTCTGCCCAGTGAGCCTACAGCGATTTAGCCCTATCTGTCTGAATGAGGACAGCCAAACACAAAATAGCTCATTTACATATAAGCTTTAAAGACCTGTTAAAAACGTAATCTGAAGGATAAGGTGAGGTTTGAAACTGGTCAAACTGGTCTATTACTAAGACAGAAAACAAAAAAAGGACACTGGCCCTTTAAGTGTTTAGCTACTGCCAGACAATTGCCTTTTGACATACGGTTAGCTCCTGTCGTTTAACCTTCTCTAAAGAGGCTGTACGTCTCCGCTCTGACGTTACTGTCTGTAATCAACTGACCACTAACCCAAACAGGCTCCTGATGCAGTTCACCCCATTAGACCTGATTAGCGCAGAGGATCGCATCACTCACTTATTCTCATTAGAGGGCAAGAGGCCAGTCCAGCAGATGCAGATCAGGCCACGGTTTACTACTAATAGAATAACCCACGACAAATACACAGCTTTTAGTGTCAAGGGGCTGCAAAAACGGTGATCACGATGCGAAAATACAGACAAAATCCAGATATGGAAATCAAAAACAATATTTGTAATATTTAACATTTATAATCATAACAAAATGCACTGAATAGCTGGCAGCCAAGTCCATTTTCCTTGTTTCATTTGAGAAGCAATAAAACCAGATGAAGCATTTTGGTCACTAGAGATGATCACATCTGTCGGGACTTCCTTTAATCCATTCAAATGTTCCGAACATCCCTCAGGGTGTAAGAGTCACAGTGTCTGTATCTGTAACCCATCTGTGTGTTTACGTCTGTTCACACACTCTTCTCCTCTCCGGTGATGAAAAGATGAACGGATTTGTTGGACTTGATCATCTGGGCGGCGCGCTCGGCCCCGGTGACGGCCGCCAGTCTGTGCGTGTCGAAGCGCGAGTACAGTGCCGTGCAGGTGAGGGTGGCGGAGCTGCTGCCGGTCTGCAGCATGTTGCACACCTCGCTGTAGAAATGCGCGTAGGTGGGCAGGCCGTAAAAGACCAGGTTCTGAATGCCCTTTATTGTGTATCTGAGGGTGAAGAGAGAAAAGGCAAAGGCTTAGAGAGCAACAAAAGTGCTGCTATTAACCAGCACAGACTGCACAGAGGGTTTTTTATGATGTGATTCTGACATTACTGAAAGAAAAGTCTTAGGTGGGTGAGACAGCAACAATATAATGTCACAATTTCACAGTATTGGAGTGGTTCCCGATTTTCTGCCCAATTTAGTCGCCACACTGAGGACGTCAGCATGAGCCGCTTTTAAATAATTATGGGCATGAGCTTTCAACCCTTCAGCAGAGGTTTTTTAATAGCTCTAACCGTTGCTGACTTTTTATGCTTGCACATTGGCGTTCCACACTAAAATTCCAAAATCTGTTTCTGTTTAATGAGCATCGTTCTGTTTTCGCTCCGGTTGCAGAACAGCTATCTGCATGTCAGTGAAAGAATGTTCACCTCAATGATGGCATCACATGTTTGACTTTGACTTATTTGACAGGATGTTTATGTTTGTTGTACAACAGCATAAACTGTAGTTGGTATGGGTTTAGTGCCACAAATACAGTTTATATAGGGGCGTAATGAAAACAACTGTTTGGTAATTCGCCAGAATTGCTTTGATCCATGTCAAGTGGCTCAACAGTTGTGCAAAATATAAAGATTTGTTTAACAGCATTGCTCATCAAACAGTATGGCTGTGTTTCTTTGTCTCCTGTGTGTGGTGCTCTTGAGGGTCCTACATGGCTCTTTCCCCATTTATCAGCTGTTCAGCCAGAGTTTAGTGTGATTTAGTCATGAACTGTCAAGTGCAAAAAAATATAAATATAAAACTCTGAGTGCAGAAATGATGGCTAATAATCTCCAGTAACTTGCATTGTTATGTCAGCACTTAGAACATGTTATAATATTCATTGCTACATGTTCTAAAATACAGTATGCTTTAATGGAAAGTAGTTACAGACACTCTCATTTGACACTATGACTCAAACGGGCTAAAGGACAACTTTACAAATATGCCAGATGTAGTGGATCGATCAAGACTAGATTATGGTTCTTTAGTTCAACTGCAGCTACCATCCAAATGCTTTCAGTAAAAAGACATTACAACCAGTTCATTACTACTACAATACATTACTACAGCACTTCTTTAAAGTTTAAGGATTCAGTTCTGTACTGTACAACTGCTTGGTGAACACCAGCCCTGATCTTGTCTGAAACAGCCTGTAGTGTTGAGATTTTGTCCTAAACCACATCCACAAGTCTGCTCCACCATAAGAAAAAACAGGTTGAGCGAAGTTTTGAGCAGTAAAATGGATTTGCTGATACGGGATCATTTTAGGTGGAAACATTACTTTAAACAAACACTCATTTTCTAGAACTCTTGCTTCTGGTCGTGTCTCAGCTTAAGGGTATTTTGGACTGTGGCCTATTTGTGCTAGCCTGGATTGCAGTGGACAAGATACTCCTGAAGATCCATCTGGATCAGAGAATGTGTTAAATGCTGTACCTGTAAATGTAACTTTCATGGCATGCTGGTACACACAACACACAACACACACACCTCTTATAAAAGTGGAATCTCTCCGAGAAGAGCAGGAACTGTTTTTCTCCTTTCTGGAAGTAATGACGGGCTCGTGAAACCTCGGAGCGTTTGGAATATTCGCTGATGCAGCAGAAGCTGAGGTCCTCCTTCTTGAAGAAGTTCCGCAAACGCACAAAGTCAAAGTAGCTCGGCACGTAGATCAGTGTGTGGGACATGACGGAGTCTCTGTACTGCGGGAACACCTTCTCCACAAAGAACTGGAACCTAAAATATCAAGGAAATACACCCTACCAGTCTAAAACATCACTCACTCCACTGGTTTTATTCATTTATTCTCGCCTTTCTTTAAATGCACTCGTTAACCATTCAATAGCTTGTCTGATGATCCGCATTCTAATTACATGCAAGTTATTTTTTTGTAGCTCAGTAGTGATGAATAAAAAAAGAAAAAAAAGGACATTATCTGGGTGAACATACTAGAAATGTATTTGTTTGCAAAGAATATTGAGTGTATTTTTGGCAAACGGGAAGTGAGTAACATGTAGAAAATATCAGTGTGTGCAAAAACCTTCGACTGGTGGCGTTCCATCAACAGAGGACATAAAAACATAGTGATGTGGAAAAGAGCTCCCTCTAGTGACCAGTGCCACTTCTCACCTGGTGTCGTGGTCCAGGAAACTGTCGGCCTCATACATCTGGAACACATGTGGGAGCTGCACAAGAACCTGGCAGATGGAGCCTGTTTTAGGGAGGTTCTTAGTAGAAACCTGGAGGTAAGGAGAGCCAGAAAATATGTACATTATTGATAAATCTACTTTGCAAATGTGACGATAATAAGAGACAGTCTCTTATTATCGTCACACCTTAACCTTAACACCTTAACATTGTCAAAACCTTAACATGACAAATCATAAACGAAGAAAATGTGTTCACAACAAACATCCATAAAGTTACTTCTAACTGCTTTTTCAGCACCTTTATCAGACTACACAGTCCTGTGGGTTCATCAACCAGAAGCAAACTAACAAAAGCAGCAGCAAAGTGGCGCACAAGGTCTCCCCCATAGCCAGAGGCTATAGTCACAGAGGAGCTGAACCACTGACTACATATACTGCACTCACTGAGGAAATCACCTGATTTTCATGAGCAGATTCATTGAAACGGTTGACATGCTGGAAATATAGTTACTGAATTACTGTGACTAATAAAAACATTCTAATGCACTGTCCCCTCAACACAATACACAGGAAATGTGATCGTTTCAGACCGTCCTACTATAATAAACAAATAGTTTACCATGAATGTGACATATTTAATGTGTTTTTATAACAACAGTGTCTTAAAGTGTCAGAAACTACACACAGAAAAAGGACTGGGTATGAAGAACCTGAATGTGTGTGTCTGTGTGCGCGTGAGTGTGAAATCCCTACCTGTCCTCTGTAGCTGTGGCAGTGTTTGGAGAGGATGCTGTTGATCTGGGGATCCGGGATGGCGCTAAATATCAGCGTCTGTCTGTAATGAGACGCCCAGTTGTTGAGATTCCACATCCGCACACGGGAGAAATCCACACCGTGAGAGTCCAGCGGCTGCAGGTTCATGTGCTTCATCACATGCTTAAAAACACACAGCAGGGTAGTGAGCACTGGAGTCAGTTCATAACATGTGACACAAAAGCACTCTGAGTAGACACTATTCTATAACTAGGACCGTCAGGATGAAGAAATGTTAACAAAGGACCATGGAAAAAACTGCAATTAAGAATTTGCCTCTTTTTGTTTACAACAAAAGCACAGAGCTCAAATAAACTATCGTTCCTCACCAGCACCAGTCATAAGTTTTAGAGTTCATAGTTCAATGGATGGTCTTAATAAACGCAAACCATGCTTTCTTTTTTTGACCCAAAAGATGTGGTCAGCTTAATTTACTGCAATCCAATAATCCATCAGGCGACTACCACAATTATTCATTTGTCCATTTTTGCAGTTTAATCTCAAGATGACATACAGCAAATAGCATTAGTTAATAATAGAGAACCAGCTTTATTTTAAGGTAATATACTGATTTTCAAGAACAAAGTAAAACAATAATAATTATTCTTATTAGTTTTCTGATTTAAAGTAAACCCCTGATTTAAGGACCATCTGACAATTTCCTGAAATGTACATCCTCCATAATTTCAAAAATAATAAACCTGGTTTGGGCTGCTATAAGTGAATGGCAAGACTTCTTCCCTCTCCTTGTCCACAGAGTAAAAGAGACAGTGCCACCTGCTGTACTGAAGTAGCAACTGTCCAATGCTGAAGCTTTTCCTGTTAATACTGAATGAGCAAAACAGGGATTCACGGACTAATAGTGCACTACGGCCTCTGCAGATTTGCTACAAACTGTCAGTCAAATGAAACTGCTGATGCTCAGATTTCAGAGTCAAGATTAGGTTATGGATAACTTAAGGTTAATTATATATATTATGATGAATGTAAGTTGATCAAGCATCTGGTGCAATAATAAAATGATCATAAATAACCAAATTCCCCACACTTTATCAAAAATTGGAAAAGGGGGTTAACCCAGCTCAAGCTCTCACCAGCACGTGCTCCCAGTTCTGCATGAGGAAAACGTCTGTCTGGTCCAGAACCAGCAGCTCGATGGAGGACAAGAAATCAAAGTCTCTCTGAGAGTCTCCCTCCACACCGAGCAGTGTCCGCAAACCCAGCGGAGAGGAGATGATGATGTCGGAGGAGTAGAACGGCGAGTAGAGGCGCATGCTGCGCTTCAGAATGGACACACCTAATGAATCAGGAATGACCGGAGAAAACACATTCACGGCATCAAAAAGCATCGTGGTGATCACAATGTGATACATTAACATTAAGCAAATGCAGCCTGAAATGAAGAGACACACATTCCCTCTGTAGGTATTCAAAGCAACTTCTAACATCTAAATGATACATTTAATAAATATGAAATGAAAAAAAAAAATTATTCAAAACTGCGATCTCCATGATTTACTTTCTCTGGCCATAACAGCTTTTTTCTACGTGTGTGGCTTTCCTGAGGAGTGCCTTGTTTTCTTGCAGTCCTCCCAATTAAGCTACATTTGTGGAGCACTTATGATATTGTTGTCACCTTCTCACAATGACCACAAATTCCTGTAACAGCTTCAACATTGCCGTAGTACCTGTACACAACTTTAGCCCTGAGATCTTCTGACAGTGCCTTGCAACCCATAGCAGACTGCTTGCTTTCAGTTGCACTAGCCAGCACTGAAATGCATCAGGATTAGTTGTTTATATACTGAACTAAACAAAACAATTACAAGTGGACACACATGGGAGCTTGGTGTGAAATGGAAAAGGTGATCTGATTGAGATGACAAAGTGAAAAAGTGAAAAAAGTGAAAGTGACCATCTGGTCATACGTGAAAACACCACAGCACACAGTGTGAACAGCACGAAATACTTCCTCTGCATTTAACCCATTCACCAAGTGAAGCAGCGGGCAGCCAGGAA
>JBBPDH010029845.1:0-10418 GCA_037974565.1 Clupeocharax schoutedeni
TACTGGTGGTGCTGAATGCTGAGTGGGTGGAGCTCCTTTATCTAGAACTCCTTGTATCTTTAGACACTCTGCAGCCTGTCAGTAAAACATTTGTTGCCAGCGAGGTGATTCAAATCAAAATATGAAGAAATAGGGGCCAAAACAGAACCGACACATAATTGATTTGGTAAGAGGCTTCACGTGGCGTTTTGTTTGGGGGAGTCCGGTTGCCGCTCAGGCCTCACAGTCACGCGCAAATGAATGAAAATTGTTTGGAATTTCAAAGCCTGAAAATAAACAGTGGGGCAGAATGAAGTCTGTTCTTGTGGCGGTACGTCATGGAACGTGGGGCAGCCAGAAGGAAAGTGTGAGGAGTGTTTGGATTTGGGGTGGGGTGGGGTGGGGTGGTGGGGGGGTTTCCCACCACACACACAAACACTTGCACACACACACACACACACACACACACACACACACACACACACACAAGGGCTGGCTGTGTTTCTGACATATGCCCCTCCCTCCTCTGTTTCCCCACAGATGAGCAAGAGAGAGACCATTGGACAGCTGGAGAGAGAGAGATTCAGAGAGAGAGAGAGTTGAAAGAGTAGGAGAGTTGAGAGAGAGGAGGAGAGAGAGTTTAGAGAGAGAGAGAGAGAGAGAGAGAGGAGATCCACCTTAACTCTAGAAGAGCTCAGTGGAGAGGTGGAGTGGAGGACTGAACAGAGAAGGATTACAGAGAACAGAGGCAATAGGACTAGCAGGGCTCAGCGCTGAGGAACATGATGGATTATTACTGACTGTCCTGAGGACCAGAATACACACCGGTGAGAGAAGTTCTGTGTCTTTCCTATCAGTGTGTTTCAGTATAGGAGGTGTTTGTGCATCAGCAAAGGAAGGACAGACGAGTGAGTGAGAGAGGGATAGAGAGAGAGAGAGAGACAGAGCACTGTAAGAGAATGAGAAAAAGTGCAAAAAGAGAATGAAAGAGAAGAGCTCCGAAAAAGAAAGTGTGTTTGAGGAAACATGAGTGTGTCTGGTGCTTGGTGATGTTGTTGACGTTGTTGGTTTTGATGTTGTTGATGTTGGTTTTGTTAGTGTTGTTAGTGTTGTTGATGCTGTTGACAATTTGGTTTTAATAGTGTTAATGTAGTTGGTTTTACTGATGTTGGTTTTGATGTTGATGATGTTGTTGGTTTTTGACGTTAATGGTTTTAATGTTGATGATGTTGTTGGTTTTAATGTTGATGATGTTGTTGGTTTTAATGTTGTTGATGTTGTTGGTTTTAATGTTGTTGGTTTTGATGTTGTTGATGTTGTTGGTTTTAATGTTGTTGATGTTGTTGGTTTTGATGTTGATGATGTTGTTGGTTGTAACGTTGATGATGATGTTGGTTGTAACGTTGATGATGTTGTTGGTTTTAATGTTGTTGATGTTGGTTTTAATGTTGTTGATGTTGTTGTTTGTAATGTTGATGATGTTGTTGGTTTTGATGTTGATGATGTTGGTTTTAATGTTGTTGATGTTGTTGGTTTTGATGTTGGTTATGTTGTTGGTTTTAATGTTGTTGATGTTGGTTTTAATGTTGTTGATGTTGTTGGTTGTAATGTTGATGATGTTGTTGGTTTTGATGTTGATGATGTTGTTGGTTTTAATGTTGTTGATGTTGTTGGTTGTAATGTTGATGATGTTGTTGGTTGTAATGTTGATGATGTTGTTGGTTTTAATGTTGTTGATGTTGTTGGTTTCAATATTGATGATGTTGTTGGTTGTAATGTTGATGATGTTGTTGGTTTTGATGTTGTTGGTGTTGATGTCGTTGGTTTTAATGTTGTTGATGTTGTTGGTTTTGATGTTTTTGATGATGTTGTTGTTGATGTTGTCGAATGTTGACTGCTGCACCCACCATTACATCCCTTGGACTGAGACTGTAGTCTGTTACTCACTCTGCAAACTTCTGCATGCAGCTGCATGTGTGTGTGTTTGTGTGTGTGTAAATCAGTGAATATATATAAATATGATATCTTTACAGCTTGTTTGCTGTTTTCTATCAGACTGTCTTATCTTTTTTGTACAAAAATGTCTCATCTCGCTGTAAACATGCTTATAACTGAGCTGGCAATAAACACAGCACTAATCTTTGATGTGTACGAGGAGAAAAGGCCTCAGTCAAATTTTGAATGTTTTTTATTTAATTAAATGTTCTTCTGCAGTAACTATACACACTGAAGCTTTTTCCATTCGACTGGTGTGTGAATGATGTTGTATTTAGGGATGCACCGATTGCAATTTTCTTGGCCGATTCTGATTACCGATTCTTTTGTAAGTGTGATCGACTGACATCGATTTTTCCGATACCGATTTTTTCCCCAGATAACAGAAAATTTAGAGATGCTGCATGTAGTCTATGACAACAACACAAAAAATGGGTTTGAGCTTTTTTGATGGAATGTGGTAGTTACTTTCCCTGTTTACTTGTATAATAGTGACATATGATAGTGGCAGCTCTACAGCAAATACAAACAAAAATCTAATTTTCTGTAATATAAAGCTTTTTTTTTCATAAAAAAATTTCTTTACAAATTTAAATAAATAATATGTAATACATAGACAAATAAATAAACCCCCAAAAAAGGGGCTTGAAATCGGCAATACGTGTGAGTGATCGTCCGTTTCCGATCACTGGCTGATCAATCGGTGCATCCCTAATTGTATTAGAGCTTTATTGTAACTTTTTACTGTATTTGATATGGCTCTTGTCATTGTGTGGCTGTGCAGTCGTTGCAAAAGTAACTGATCTGGGATCAGTAACGTTTTCTGATTCTGCTTCTGCTATTACTGAGGAAGATCTTTCCTTCTGTTTATGTTTACAGATCAGAATGGGGAACACTGACAGTCAGTACAGCAGCTTTATCCTCCCCGGCCGGTCGCGGCCGTGCTCTCTGAAGGTGAGCTCGTCCCGGGAGGAGGCCCTGTCCCCCCACAGCTGGTGGAGGAGTACAGGCGGAGGAGTATCGGCCTACAGAACCCGCAGCTCCACCCGGAACGGCCAAAATCAGCACAAGAGCAGCCAGCCGTACGCCTCCCGGCACTGCGAGTATATCAAAACCAACAACAACAACAAGCAGCAGCACAGCTCCTTTCAGAGCAGCGGCACGCTGGACTACCCGTGTCTCCGGGCCCAGCAGAACAGCTGCTATGTGTAATTACCTCCATTTATTACGTCCACAAACTGTCCAGTGGGTTTTATTTCGCTACCGAACCATCCAAATTCCTCTCCAGGGATCAATGAAGTGCACTGAAAAAGTAACATCTGCATGAATAAAACATATTACATCAACACACTCACTGCCAAAGGTAAAGTGAAAGTGTTGATGTAACATCATTTATTCATGTGGAAACTGTGCACTCGTTCGATTAAAGTGATTTCAGCGCGGGTGGTTTTTAATCATGCTGGTGATGAATGGGGGCTAGGGTCAAGTTTCAAAAAATATACAGCCCCATGGCAGTACAGAGGGTAGCACTGTGCCTCACACCTCCAGGGACAGGGGTTTGAATTTGCTGTGTGTGTGTGTGTGTGTGTGTGTGTGTGTGTGTGTGATAAGTCTAATTGACTTAATGTCTAACTTTAAAATTACATAAAAACACAAAAAAAAACAAAAATGGAGATACAAGGTACTGTGGTGTGTCGTATTGTATTGGCTTGCACTGTACAGCACTACTGTACTGTAGTGTATAGGGCAAGATACTTTAAGACTGAAAGAATTTAACCTTCTGATGCTGCATCTTGGGGTGGATGCTTGGGCTGTTTGATTTTTTTCTGCTGGCTTAAATCAGTATACAGTATATGTAACGTTTTTTCTCATTAATCAACAAATATAATACTTATAATGTACTGATAAGGCACTAATGATCTGTCCACCTGTCTGACAGACAGGGCAGCAGTCCCCGACCTTCAGCCAGAAGCTCCGGCTCTGAAGCTCCTCACAGCAGGAACAGTCCGAAGGTGCTTTTCCGGCAGGATGGGAGTTTGAGGGTGGAGTTCACCAACAGCAGGTCCGAGCTGGACGATGTTCCTAAAGACTCCACGCTGCGGGACAGTAAGGGAAGCTCCCTGAGCTCCGAGGCGTCCTGGTATGATTCTCCGTGGGGCACCGGGACGGAACTCTGCGACAACGTCTTCACCACCACTCAACCTTCAGACAACAGCAGCGGATACACCACCCTGTCCTCCACTCGCACCGATGACCTTGGCTCAGGCCCCGTGCCAGCCCTGGATGGACACGTGAGCGACCCTTTCCACCAGGTAGGACTTATAACTGCAGCATCTGTTGGTAATAAATGTGGAGTGATTTTAATCCAGTATGAATCTCAAGTTAGTGTAGTATTTACAGTATGATGGTAATAAGTGTGAGGTGATTTTAATCCAGCATGAATCTGGTTTGTGTTTTTACAATCTGACTGTAATAATTGTGAAGGGATTATTACTGTTTTTTACGCTTTACTGTGTGTGAAGTTGCATACACTGAAGATTCATACTGGATTAATATCACATCACAGTTATTATCATCAGATTGTAAAAAACTACAGACTTCAGATTCATACTGGATTGTGGGGTGATTTTAATCGAGTATGAATCTGCTGTGTGTAGTTTATACACCCTGACAGTAATAACCGTGGAGTGATGTTAATCGGGTATGAATCTGATGAGTGTAATTTTGATGGTCTCCCAAAATAACTATGAAGTTAACCCAGTATGAAGCTGCATTGTCTGTAGTTTTACAGTCGTATACTAAATGCGGAGAGTTTTTAATCCAGTATTAATCTCCTCTGTGAGCAGGGTTTACAGTCTGGCATCAATAACTGCAGTGTGATTCTAATCCAGTATGAATATATGTACACTTGACTCCAGTATGAATTGCTTTGTTGTTGCTACATTATGCCAGTAAGATCATTCAAGCTGACCTTTCTGTGAGAATTTGGGGGAAATTGCAGAGATATTTAAGCGTCCTGTACCAAGCGGTATGTATTAGTAATTGAAATATGGTAATTTATTTGTCTGTTGTCCAGCCCTATCAGCACACAGGGATGAATAACGGCCAGTACAGCAGCAACAGCTTCGTCAGCAGTTACTCCAGATGTGCTGAGGAGGACAGTGGCATTGGAGACTCCATCCTGCTCTCTGTAGAGCAGAAGGACTTTGGGTTGACCTCTTTTAGTGACCTCTACACCAACCCAAACCTGATTGGGCCTTTTCCCACAAGCGGACTACTGACCACACGTCAGGTACAGGAGACTCCAGACCTTCAAGAGGAGAATCCAGAAACCCAGACCTTGTCCTCACTCACCCTGCCCTGCAGAAAACCATCTGTCGACGGCAACAGCAGGAAGGATTCGCTCAAGAGCCGCATCCGCCGCCTCAGCGACTGGACGGGCAGCCTGAGCAGGAAGAAACGGAGGCTGCAGGTGAGGGAATGAAAGGGGGGCAGATGCGGGCAGACACAAAACACCACTGCTGCATCATTCAACACACACACTGCTCTGGTATCAGATGAATGTTGGCCTTTGAAGATTTCACATCTGTCTGCAATTTCAGCCTGAACTGAGGCCGCCTCGGTGGGACTCGGATGTTGTTTCTGTACAAAGTGACGAGATTGTCAAACGCTTAAATAGATTGAATAGCTTGTATATTTTCCTACAACCTGAAGTTTTGTAATTTGCTACCTTTTGAGCTGCCTTTGATTTAAAGAAAGAAACACTGTTATGTATAGCTGCATATTTCTTAAGCAGTGTTTTCAGCCGCTGCACCACCTTTAGTTCAAATTTACACAAAAGATCTGCAAGCCCAGTGGTGCAGTCTGTCCACATTCTCCATCACACCCCTGTCTGAAACCCATATGCAGAGGAATCTTAAATAGACTCACTTAAATGGTTTCTAACACAGTTTGTCTATTAATTAAGGTTGATTCCTAGATAGAACAAGTAGTAATGTCCATGTGAAAGCCTAATTTTGTCTGTCTTGATGTATATTGTCTGTAAAATGACTCAACATGAGAAAATGTGTGGTGACTTGGACCCGTAGGGCTTGTGGCTTTAGGCCAGAAAACAAAAAAAAAATGACACAGGCGTCTCCCAGAAAATAATAAGACAATGTATAAGAGGCGTCACTCTGAAAAATACAGAAAGTGACATGTCCAACATTATTCATACTCTTCTCAATAATCAATAGAAAAGACTTCACTGGCTTTTACAGCAACCAATCTCTTCCTATAACTGCTGACGAGCTCCACTGGTGGTTTCCCACAGACTGGGACAGTTTGCAAAAGGTATGAATAATGTTGGACATGTCACTTTCTGTTTAAATGTAAATAAAAGCTGAGAAATATTTTTCTCCACAGTGACGTCTCTTGTACGTCGTCTTATGATCTTCTGGGAGACGTCTGTGTCATTTCCTATCAAGAAGCAACCTGCTGTTTGAATAAAAATAACAGCAAAATCAAAATTTGCTTGGCTGTATATACAATAATTATACCAAGATTTGTTTTGTTTGTAAAAGTAGTTACTGCGTGAGCTGGTGAGGAGAACACAGGTTCGGTTCCAGGTTCCTCCTTGGTTCCTCCAGCCATTGTTGATTTGCAAAACTCCATCAGCAGCTCCTGATTTAATTTAATGAGGGACTGACTGAGCAGAAGCAGGGATTTGAGGTGTTTGATGAGAATTTACTGTAATGTAATGTATAATGAGAAGGTTCTTGAGTGATTGAGTAAACACAAAGCAAAAATAGGGGGCTTTGGGAGTCCAAAACTTCTTACTGACCCTGAAAGCTTCAGCAGCTATATTTAAGGATAGTGGGGGGTCTTTGGAAAATCTTAGAAACTGTGAGAGACGGGAAGGGTAGAAATGAACATCTGCTTGAGTTAAAAGATGTTCAACATGTCTCATTTCGTCTCCCCCAACAATCACCGTCCCCCAAAACTAGGTTCATTTTGTCTGTCAACATCTACCCGCCCCCCCTTCCCCCCCCTCGCCCTGCCTCCCGGCATCCCCCACAGACTAAACTTTAAATGGGGGGGATCCATCAAGGCGGACCGCCAACAGAGCTCCTTTGCATATCAGTCTTAAAGGCACAGACACAAAAACAGCTTCATCCCAGGTTAGAAACGGTCATGAAAAATGAATTGCGACTGTTTTTGGAACCTTAAAAACACAGAAATGTTCTGAATGGTACTCAGGGATGTGAGTTTCTTTTCATTTTATCAGTAATAAAGGGTGAACAGCTCTGTGAGTGAAGTGTTAGCCTTGTACTGTGCGTGGGTGTCACTGTGTACACTCCTTCTTATCACTCCAGTGTGTGTTTTTTTTCTGTTGTCTCTCAGGAGCCCAGTACTCTGGAGGCCTCAGATGCCTTCAGCAGTGGAGCAGACAGCCTGCCGGCGGACTCCAGCATTCAGCTGGGCGGCGGTCCACACTGGACTAGCCTCGTATCCGGACAGACACAGTCGGCCTGCTCACTGACTGACCCGTACGTGAGATATTAAACAATCACATCTTACATTAACATTTACATTTACATTTACGGCATTTAGCTGACGCTCTTATCCAGAGCGACATACATCAGTTCATCACGCTTTCTTTATTACACTGGATATAATAAACAATAGACCCGGGGGGGGGGGGGGGGGGGGCAGTATAAAGAGCCAAACCAAGGATTTGATGGAGCTGCAGGTAAAAGTGGCCTTCCATGAAGAAAGGGGTCTGGAAACTTAACACTATTTTAACACCCCTGCCCAGCAGTGAACAGCTTTTAAGCAGCATTTTCGCAGGGGCCAAAAACTTTTATATACATATAGATGCTTTATTTGTCGTTGTGTCAGTATGAGATGACACAATGACAAAGATCCACAGTGCAAAGATTTAGAAATATAAAAATTAAAAATCACAAGTTTAGAATAGAGTTAAATACAACTAAAGAAACAGAATGTGCGTATTTATAAAGAGATATAAGAGGGCTGCAACAGGAGTACTGTATTATATACAAGAATATTGCTCTGGGTATATATTGTGCATATTGCACATATATCTATATATTGCACTAAAAAATGTATGTAGAATATATAGTAAGTATTGGTCATTTCTTTTGATGCATGATAGCTCATAGGAGTACAAAATGCACAATAGAAGCAAAGTAATACATGTAAACTGTACAGTACGGATACGGGTTTTCCTTTAAGGGTGATAAAAACTGGCATTTTTAGGCTTTTTTTTTACCACATCATAACATCGCAGCGCTCTTGGAATGTAACCCTTGCGAATTTCGTTGGGTTTGTTTTCTGTTCCTGTGAAGCATATTGAGTGACCTTGGTTTATATATGTGTAAACTTGGCTTGATTTATATGGCTTTGTGAGTGTACTCTACATCACACTCCCTCATTCTCTACCTCGTTTTTGACAGTGTGCAGCAGAACCAGAGGCAGAACGTGTATGAGAACTTCATGCAGGAGCTGGAGCCAGGTGGAGGTGGAGGTGGGGGCGGGGCACTGCCGGATGCTCTGCAGGTGTGGGACTGCGAGGGCGAGCAGGGCGAGAGCAGCAGTGGCTCGCTGGGCTCTCTGGAGCAGATGGAGCTGCTGTTCGAGAAGGAGCAGGGCGTGGTGCGCCGGGCCGGCTGGCTGGCCTTCAAACCACTCATCAGTCTAGGAGCCAAGGAGCGCAAACTTGAGCTTGTGGCGCGCCGCAGGTGGAGGCAGTACTGGGTCACCCTGAAAGGTGAGAATGTCTCCATTGTGTGCAGTCCTGCTCCTACAGCAGAGCTGTGGTGTTTTATTGCTCTAACACGACTAATCAGCTCATTAACAAGCCCTTCCGGAGCCAGAGTGGGTCTGATAGAGCAGGAGCGCAGTAAAACACAGGGCCGGCACCAGAACTATGCCTGGGAACCGCTGGGACACAGTCATGCCGCAGTTCCAGACAGTCTGAGGCCCGCGTTGAAAATGATGATCTTCGCCAATAAAGCATTTTAAATCTAGTCAATATGTCTAATACATAATAATATATTTAACATTACTTATTAGGAGATATGATAAGCCCTAACACACAAACACACACACACACACACATATATATATATAGACAGTAACCCCTCAGCCTAATGCATATTTTTTCTGAGACCCAAACTGTATTAGCGCCACCAGTCCAGCAGTGGCAGTAATACACAGAAATGTTGTCAACCGCCATAAAAAGAAGAAGAAGAAGCAGCATGTAGCATGACTGCTCCCTGTCTTGTCCTTGTATTTTAGTGTTTTACCCCCCACCCCCATTTTCAACAGTGAATTTAATTTATTTAGTATTAGTAAGTTGTGCCCTGTCTAAACATGTGGGTAGAGAGAGTTGTTTCAACGCTTCTTTTGTGTATGAGTCTTTGCTAAATGCTAATGCTAACTTTTTTTAAGCAAGTTTTATCATGCTAATGATGCTATTGATTTACCTTTACATTTTCTTTAAGGGTAATGGATTTAACTGAGTATAAAATGAAATTAAAGTGTCCTGAGAGCAGATTTGGGGGCATATTTATGGTCTACCCTATCAAATAGGCATTTTTTAAAAAGCAGGGGATTACTGTAATTCAATAAAAATATGTATCTTTTATATATTACTTATTTGTGAATAATACAGCCTCGTATCCGGACAGGGATATTATTTCTGAACACTGATGCGGTGTAGTTTTTTTGGTGAAGCTTCATTCTACTCTATTAGTGGAGTGCCAGTTTCACTTCAAATAAATTGGCTTACAATCTTCCTTCCTTCCTACATTACAATCTTTCAAAGCAGGAAAAATATGTTTAATGTGAAGCTTTTATAACATTATGGTCCCTGGAATGTAACTGACGAGACGGTTTGACTGGTAGAGACACAGTGATAATTTTATAAGAAGAAAGAATTTTATTTATTTTAAGGGAAGTTCTTTTGTCATTAGCATGTTCAGCACAACAGAAGAATAAAATAACACTGTGCTCTCAGACTGGGGTGATGAATGCTGTGCTCTACGCTGAGACTGAGGTTGTGAATGCTGTGCTCTGCTCTGAGATTGAGGTTGTGAAATCTGTGCTCTACGCTGAGACTGAGGTTGTGAATGCTGTGCTCTACTCTGAGACTGAGGTTGTGAATGCTGTGCTCTACGCTGAGACTGAGGTTGTGAATGCTGTGCTCTACTCTGAGATTGAGGTTGTGAATGCTGTGCTCTGCTCTGAGACTGAGGTTGTGAATGCTGTGTTCTACTCTGAGACTGAGGTTGTGAATGCTGTGCTCTGCTCTGAGACTGAGGTTGTGAATGCTGTGCTCTACGCTGAGATTGAGGTTGTGAATGCTGTGCTCTACGCTGAGACTGAGGTTGTGAATGCTGTGCTCTGCTCTGAGACTGAGGTTGTGAATGCTGTGCTCT
>JBBPDH010029913.1:0-10416 GCA_037974565.1 Clupeocharax schoutedeni
ACACCATCTGCTGGAATCAAATTCCTTGTATGTGCTCGCTCACATACTTGGCCAATAAAAGCGATTCTGATTCTGATTCTGGTATAGAGTGTGTTAAGGGAACATGTTTGGCATGATCTCTTCAAGCACCACTCTGTACAATGCATTGTGTATATTTCTATCTGTCAGGGGAAAGGTGAGCTGTTCTCTGCCTGGACTTGTACAAGCACCTATTTATGGGTAAACATAAATTAGTGTGTGTACATACGGTGTTTGACAGGACAAGAGAGAGAAGGAAGAGAGTGGGGGAGGCAGAAAAACTTGGGCACGTTATTAAAAAAAGCATTAAAATGATTACAGACCACTGCGGCCTTACAAAAGGTCTTAAATGTTTATCAAACGAAGGAATGGGTAACAACAACAGCAACAAAAGCTGGTGCTGCATGTAGCCATTCTACAACACAGCAAAGCGTTTACTCCAAACTGCTTCAAACTGCTTCAACATGCTCCTGTGTTACCTCTGTTCTGCTCACATACTCACCAAACAAATCTCTGTAAAAGCATCAGCGAAGATCTACATTGTATGAGGGACGGTCCCCCTTCAGCCCCACACTCATTTCCTCATGCTTGGCCTCTCCATCCGCTCAAAGTGTGTCCTGTTCCCAGAATCCTCTGCATTAGAAGCCTCAGAAATGTAGAACATGGTATTGTGTGTTAGTTGGAATACATAACTGCAGTTACAGTGCAAAGTTTCATGCCATGAAATTCATGATTAAAGTTTTGTATCAAGTATGAATGAGCAGTGAGTGATTTTTGATCAAATACGTAGTGGTTCAAAAGTCCACTCAAATAATTAAAACATGGAGTTTCTAATCACCATTTAGATCAACAGGAGTTTCTATGATTTATACTTCCCTCCATCTTGAATACAAAAATACTATGGTGAGCAGCAGCTATTGGAGTTTAAATAAAAAACTAAAGAATGTAATCCTGTAATCCCATTTTCAGAAAGAAATGAATCTGAAGAACCTCTGGTGTGGTGCTAGCCCAAGCATCCATAATACATCATTTCAAATGGCTTGCATTTGTCCACATTCAAGTGTGGTAGTGACCCATATTGTTGGAACAGGGTTTGAAGCGCCTTTTAAACATGCTCAAGTGAAGATTGCCATTTAAATTTTCCTCTGGTAATACTTTATGGTCAGCTGGTGGTGAAACTGAACAAATCCATGCATTAGGACAGGAGGAGGCAAATGCATACTGTACTTCTAGATATATATATGTGTTTAAAACAAAAATAATTGTTTTTGTTATTTAAGTCTAAAGTTTTACAAGAAAAGAACACTTTATTAAAATGTGCTTTACTACGCATACATTAGCACTGAAAAACATGTTTGAATAGTAATGCTTGCATGTTTATGAACAGTTTATGCCAGTAAATCATAAGATGTCATTAAAAATTTTATGAAAGAAATGGCATTTTATTGACATAAGGTATCTTAAACTAAAGTAACAGTATTTTGTTTGATTTATAACATTGCTATATTCCTAAGTCATGGAACAAGGCCTAGTTAAGAGCTCTGTCATCTTGAACTAATGTAAACTGTTATAAACATATTATTCCATGCTTATACCTGTGTTATAAAGACTTTCTTTTTTTATACCTGTGTTATAAAGTCTTTTCTGTAGACTGCTGTGACTTTCTAAGCAGAGACAACTTCCAGAAATGCATCAGTATGCCAGTGATATAACAATGATTGTTGTTGTATAATGCTTATGTTAAATCAAGTTCTCAAAGATTTCTTGACTGCTGTTTTGCAAAGGATTATGTGAGCCATAAGGTTTTTGACAAAGCTGGCTTACCGGCCCTAGTGTTTAAACATTAGACAAATATGCCTCTCTCTCTCTCTCTCTCTCTATTTATCTGTCTACCTCTCTCTGTAGAGCATCAGAGTTACTAGTCACCAGGCCTATTATTAAGATTAAGACTAATATGGAACATCTCTCTCTCTCTCTGTTTTCAGAAATACCTGTGTACATGTGAACATGACCTTAGTACTACTAAATCTATACCACTGTACAGATTTTTAAGACATAGGTCTAGACCTATTCCTCATTCATCTTTCTTTGGTAGGAATGCATGCTAATATCGCAGTCATATTGTTATCGGCAGACAATTTGTTTTAAAAAATAATAAGATCACACACGTTACAATTCGAAAATATATCATTAAAGTTTATGCCTCTGCATCAGTATTGCTATTGGCAGATATCAGTGCATGCCCTGACGTCAGGCTTATTGTTTAGTAGGGTATGCAGTTTACAAAGTGAGGAATTGGTTAGCTGACTGATTTACTCACATACTGTTTCTCTATAGAGAGGCAGTCTAAAAGTCAGTCTGAATCGCTACTGTGAATCATGTATAGAAAAGGGGTCCTAAAAGTCTGAACTATATCGTTATAATGTAGTGTAGGACTGATGTGAGTATTGCATGCAGTACACAGGAGAATTTTCAGTGTGGATCCAGTTCAACTAAGCCATACATCAGCTAATGGGCAATAGAGTATTTACATATAAAGCACCACTATTTTGGCTGCTTTTCCAAGGAAAAAGAAAACAACATGCAGGACAAACACCCCTGTCTTTGTACCCTCACTCTCAAGCCCACGCCCACACATGCACACAGGATAGACACACTCCATGACGTATTTGTTTTATCATTCAGGACAAGGCCATCCACATAGACACTCACGCACATAGTTCTTTTTCATAAACAGTCCTTTCAAGGTTTGAAGAGGAGGTCAGCACCGATGTTATCAGGACTTTCATGGCGTGCGTAAACATGCACATTAAGGTGATGCCCTCTGTGCATCTGCAGAGTGTGGTGCAGCCTGTTTGCATGCAGTAAAATGAAGCTTGTTTGCATTGGAGAGCTGCTCTCTTTCCAAGATGAATTCCAGGCCTAGATGTGCACACAGTGCCTACAGGAGTAGCTCCCTGTGCACACAGTGTAAATGAATCAACATCACATCTATATGTGTACGTCTATATGTACATATGCAGTGCAGGGCGGTGGATGACACACCTGCACAAACAGAGCGTCTGCCAAAAGCCCTGTAAATGTGTGCAGCTGTCAAGCTTTGAAGTTGGTCCTTAAGAAGTCCACCTTGACCAGCAATAACTACAAACACTTACAATACTGAGAGATTAATCTTCCTATGGAATTCCTCTTTGTAGAATTGCTTTACTTTAAAGCATAAACTGTCCATTTAAGATCTGTCCACAACAACTCAGTGGGATTCAAGTCATGACTTTATTTGGACCTTTGTCTTACTGCATAACAAAGTACATCAGATCATGAACTGATGACTGGACATTTTCTTGCAGGAGAGTTCTGGTAGAATTTATGCTTTTATTAGTTATAGTAAGTCTTTCAGGCCCTGAAGTAGCAAATCATTCCCACATCACCACTAACACAAACACCAGCACATGAGACTGTTGGTATGACGTTCGTATTAGCCCTATTCCTGAGAAAACTGGACCTTGTGTTTGAAAAAAATACAATTTCAACTGATCATTCCAAAAGGCTTGAAGGGTTTTCAATGTTCGTTTGACAAATGTCTTTATTTTCTACTTATATAGATAACTTAAGTTTTCATTTTGGAACATATCCATAGATTCCATTTTTGCAGTAATCAAGTCTGGGGATGTCCTGTCTAACTGATCCAAATAATCTCCATTTAGTTAGCTCTTGGGTTAAGTAAGTAAAGTAGCAATAGTGTTAATGTTGTTTTTAAATTAAACGGTTACTTAAAAATTGTGTTCTGTGGTTACTCAGGTGGTCTTTGTCTTGTACTATTTGGTTTAAAAATATAAAACAATTCAGTGTGATAAATATGCAAAAATATAAGAAATCAGGAGTTGGCACACCCAATAAACTCATTATGTCCATTTGTGTTGTGATGAGAGTACTGTTTCAGCAGATGCAGACCGTCTTTTAATTGCTTGAGTGATGGATGTGAGTAGAGAAGATTAACTGTTGTAAGACTTCTGGCTAGTGGGAAGCAAAGTTATCATTGCAGTCTTCCAAACAACTTTGATGATACAAGTCTATAAGATACAGTTACAAAACAACCTGTTTAACAGTTAAAGGAAATGGTCATTATAAATAGAATTGAGAATGTTGTAAATTATTATTATAAATCCAATCCACAGGAAAATACTAGGAAGGAGTAGGAAATGGGCCTTTTTAAAATAAAAAAACTGATAAGTTAACTTCAATATGTCCAATATGTCCAGGATGTCCAGCTGCCTGCATTACTAATGTACACTGGCCTTCAGACCTCTGTACACACACACACACACACACTCTTACACTCTTGCATACACAAACACACACACACACACACACACACACACACACTCCTATACACGCAAACACACGTTCACATTTACGAATAACACATGAGAAAACAAAATTTATTTATTTATTTATTTTTTCACTGTCTCTATGTTTGTGAATGTGTGGGTGTACATGTGTATATATACATATAAATATATATATGTTTGTGTGTGTGTGTGTGTGTGTGTGTGTGTATGTAAACCAGAAAAAACAATAATGTACAGAGCACTCCATCCTTGGAGGAGAAGCCATACCTGCAGGAACATTTCTTGAGGGGCCGCATTTCTGACATTGACCTGTTCACACTCACTGCACTTCCTCACAACCTGGACCAGCAAGAGTGGATGGCATTTAACAGTGAGAACAAACATGCACACACACCCAAACCCACACACACCTAGTGTCAACATTTTAGCGTCTCAACTAGTAGACTAGAGAAGAGCAAATGGATGGTAAATAATTTGTACTAAAATCTATATTTATGTCTATATACAGTAATGTCCCAGTTTGACGCGGATCAGTCAAACGCAGAAATTATCGTTTTATGCGGAAATCTCCAAAACATCGCAGAAACTGCTCCCATACCCCCCTGTTTTTTAGCTTTTTTCGGGGAAATATGTTTTTTTTTATGCATTTTAGTTCTAAATTATTGAAAATATATAAGTTATTTAAAACATAAACAGTAATCCAAATATAGATTCTGCCACGCACGTCTCTCGCTCTCTTTTTTTCTCTCTCAACTTACCTTTACATTTTCGTTAAGCGCAATGTATTTCACTGAGTATAATATGAAATTAAAGAGTTCTGGGAGCATATTTAAGGTTTACACTATAAAAATAGGCATTTTAGGCATTTTTTTTTTTTACAAAAACACAACAATGTGTTTTTTTTATTAAACGCGGGTGCTCTTGTAACGTAACCCACATGAATAACGGGGCATTACTATATATATATATGTTTTTTTTTATATAAAATGTAAAAGTTTTTTTCCTTTTATTGTAGTTTTTGTTTACAAAATTAGCTTTACTTACACTGAAAGTTAAACACAGGTTTCTTTATCTGAGATTCTGACAGAAATTATATAAAATGTATAAAAAGTATTTAAAAAGTATCATTAAATCAAAAGGTTTTAGGAAAAAAATTAAGTTTGTTGTGATGTTTCTGGGTTTAGTATGGCAGCTAATAGGTCCCCATACAAAGGCATGCAAGAAAACTAAATCAGTCAATTTCAAAAACATCTTAAAATATAAATCTTCCACAATAATACTTAAATGTAGTAAAAGTACAGAGACTTTCTGGCCTTCACTAGTGACAAAAATAAACATTTGCATTCACTTCATATTTTATTTTACTCTGTGTCTGGAAACCTTTCCAGGGTGTTTCTCTGCCCTGGCATAGGCTCCAGTAACCCTCAACCCTTATTAAGGATAAAAGGCTCTGAAAATGAATGAACTAACTGATTGATATTGTAATTTAGGTAGATTTTTGAATGAGCATCTTACATGCTTATACCTTGGAAGATGGATTTTACAAATAAAAATACTGTTGTTTATGTTTGTAGTATGTAGAAATAGTTTCAAAGCTTGCCATGAATAATATATATTTAAAAATCTGCAAAAGCAGCCCACCATAAAGTCACATTAGATTCAGATGTTTACCTGCCTTTTTAGCTTACAGCATTTTAATTTTGATAATAAGAAAATATAAAGTGTGCTTCAGCAGATTGCTTTTTAATGACTGAGCAAATCAGAAAATAACTAATTTACATAGAGTATAAAAGTCTTAGAGGTACAGAAACAAGAGCAGCATATTTAATTCTAAGAGAATTTAAAATGTTTAGGGACACACACCATATACCTGTATGTGAACTCAAGGTGACTTGCAGAATCTGAATATTATGAACTGTGAAAACAAAGATGACAGGTTTGAAATACCAGTGAAACATTTTTAAAATGTCAGCACTGTGTTTGCTTATTGTCACTATGTCACAGGGACTAGGGAGAGGACTTTTGTTTCTTCTGCAGTGGGAAAACGAGTGTTAACTCTCTCTTTGTCTCTTTGTCTCTCTCTCTCTCTCTCTCTCTCTCTCTCTCTCTCTCTCTCTCCAGCCATCTCTTTCTTCCAGAATATCACTCTTCTCTCGAGCGCTCTCTCAGATTGCTGCACCTCAACAACTTGTCCAACTGCCAGTGGCCCAGGAAACAAGTGAGGGTTTTGAACACACACACATCAAGAGGGGTCACACTTGCAGTTTTATGATGCACTATTTCTCCAAGAACAATTCTTTGTTTGGGATTGTTTCTACTGTTCGCATTAAAAGAGCACAAACAACTGGACATTATCACTGACACCCTTAGGATTTTAACACTCCTAAAAAGATTCAGCCATCTGTATGTGCCATACTGAGGAAGGAGGGACTAAAGAAGAGAAAAATATATAAACAGAAATAAAACTATACAGCACACGAGCAATACCAAGGCTTCAACTACATCTTAATGTTCCTGTGTCCACTGAGTTCAGTGTCCAAAACAAGTATGCAGCCTGTGGTACAGCATCTAACCTGTCTGTACATGGATAAAGGAGAAAGGTTGTGAAGGCCTGTTCAAATTGATTCAGGACAATCCTCAATAATATCCAACCAATTCATGCTAAGCTGCAGAAACAAGGTACATTATGGTGAGCTTGTGTTATCCATCATCCGAATGAAAGTGGACGCTGTAAACTCCTTCTGTTTACAGAAAACATAATGAGAGTCTATATGGCCAAATATGTAGGTTAACAGATATTTTTTGATGTTGTCTTGCTTCTTCAGGTACAGGGTGCTGTGAATATGTGCTTAGCATCACAAAATGTAGAAACTACCAAAGAATTTTGGAGAGGAACATGGTGCCCTGACACAGTAGGCTGGGTCTCTACCTGAGGTCAAAGCTTTCATCAAAAACAACCCAGACAAAGAAATGGACTGACCATCAGTCCAGATCTGAATCCAATTAAACACCTGGAACAAAATTCTAGTATACAGGTACAAGAAACTCTTTGGGAAGCACTTGATTTCAGTTATTCTTTCTAAAGGGTGTGCTACCAGTTTTGCCTGTACCATTTTTTATTTAAATCAATGTACATAAATAGGTAAACAAAACACTATAATATTATTAGTAAAATAAAAGATTGTGGAAAGTTACTTTAGACAAATGTTGAGTATTTTACAGTAATTTCTGAATTACTGTAATGATAGACGACAACCCAACTATGGTAAGAGGTTTAGTGAAATCCATACTCACAAGGACAAACAGTTCAAGGTTGGCATTTGGCAAACAGGTATGATACAGATAATCCAATTTCACAACTCAAATACAGGGTCGGGCTGGAGCAAACATCAGTAGGACCAAATACAGAATTCAATCAAAACAGAGCAAAATCCAAAAACCAAGGTCAGGAGGTTCAGAGGCAGGGCAAGAGGCGAGTAAAGTACATTTTTAAGTCAAAATCACAAAAGGCAAGAAGAATAGAACAGAAAACTTGGAATGCCAGAAATCTGCATTTTGACAAGCTAGTCCATTTTCATTCATGACTTAGGAATCTATAGCTCATAAAGCAGTGAGGAGGGATGTCACAGTAATATGGGAGAAAAACAGCGCCAAGATTTCTGGCCACACGCCACTTTATTAAGTAGACTCACCTTGTGTCTACAATCATTGTCTATTTTATCCACTACCAGTCAAAATTTGGATTTCCTTTGTTTTTTATTATTGGCTATATTGTAGATTAATATTGAAAACATCACCTGTTGCTCCGATGACAGCTCTGATGACAGCTTTGCACACTGCAATGGTATTTAATTAACATGAGTTATTCATGAGTTGATTAGGGGAATTTCTTGCCTTCTTAATGTGTTGGGATCATCAGTTGTGATGGTAGGGTTGGTACACACAAAGTAAACCTATTCTGCTTCAGTTCTACTCCACATTATGGCAAGTACCACCTAACTAGTGGTTTACTATGTTAACTAATGGTTAACTAATAACTTGTTACAAAATATATTCTGGCTTGTTTAACTCTTTTTTTTTTGTTTGCTGCATAATTCCATGTGTTCCTTCATCATTTTATCTGTGCACCACACACACACACACACACACACACACACACACACACACACACACACTCTGAATGCTGAGTCTTTATCTATGTGTTGTGCAGGGTGTATGAGTGGACGGATGAGCATGGGAAGAAGTTGAAGTGTTCAGCTCCTCTCTACACAGACTATGCCATGTCCTACATCCAGGAACTCCTTACAGATGAGAATGTGTTTCCCACCAGAGCAGGTAAAAACTCATCACACCCAGCACACGTACATTGCATCCAAGATGTACTGCCGCACATGATCTTTTTAACCACTGGTAAATTTTAATTAAGTTATTTCATTCAATTATTACAAACTGCTATTTGTTAAAGAGAACGCCATCAACCTGATGGTAAACTGAGAGTGTAAAAAATGAGCTGGGCTGTTTTTCTTAAAGTGTTGTCTGTAAGATTGTGATCAGTGATGGAATCATTAGTTCAGAAGTCTAAGATACTTTGTATAAAAGGGGAAAAAATCCTTTCTACTTTCTGAGGGACTTACAAACTAGAGGTCATAGCCCCACCTTGGTTTGTTATGTTTAAGAGTTAAAGGGTCACATGCATCCTGATGTTTAATATTTAAAATGATCCTGCTACAAAACAATTCCTATGAAACCTCATTTCTTGTTGATCTTTATGAGTGTGTCATGGAAAGTGGACTGGGTAAAATGAACTGGCCCACTATTTTGCACTTCTTTGGATGGTGGCCATATTATTTTGTCAACATCAGTATAAATATAAGACCTTGAAATGGTTTTAGTCTCTCATATGGGTCTATCGTGAGTACAGAAATACAGTTCCTGTCTACAATACAAGTTTCTTCTGAAATCAAGGATAATAATAGGGTTTGTCCCTAACGGCCTACTGGATAGAACGCCATGATCACCTCAGGCACACATCTTTTTCTATGAAAATTACACCAGCTATGCTAATTTATTTAATATTCTTGTGTTTGTGTGTATGTGTGTGTATGTATGTGTATAGATGCACCGTTCCCACCTGGATTTATATTCCTAGTTCAGAAGGTGTATCTTCTGCTTTTCCGAAACCTGGCTCACCTGTACAGAGCTCACTACCGAGACGCCATCGCTATGGAGATACACCCACACCTTAACACTCTCTTTACACACTTCATCACTTTCAGTCACACCTTCAGACTGCTGGAGCCCTCAGAGACTGCACCACTTGACGACCTGATTGCAGGTCTCACGCAGTAACACAGACCCCACCCTCCACCCCCCACACACACACATACCAAAGCCAAAGAGATATTGCTTTGCTTTCACACACAGAGTTATGATCTTTGTACCTCTTGACTGAACAGAACATCAGTGATCGCTGTAAAATCAACCTCTGTTATTAACTGGACAGTGCAGTACACCCAGCAGCCTTCCTTCTTTGTAGACACAAATCCAATAAAATGAAAGATCTGTGATTTTCAAAAGTACAGACAAGTAGCTACTACTACTATTTATCTGTATAACCAATTTTTGTCATTTTAAATATATCAGTTATGCATGCAACATCATTGACCACATAAGCAACACACAAACAACTCATTAAGTGAGTTAAGGCATGCAGTTTGCACTAATTGGCGGCTATAAGCTTCCATTACTCACTACCAATGAAGAAGCAAACTTTGGATATTGACATTGTCTTGGCTGATGGACTACATTTGAGAAAAGGAAAGATCCACTTCTAGAGAGCTGTGAAGAAAGAGACAGATCTGGGAGTGTTAAAGTGGAGCTAAAGGACAGTCGGAATGGGTGTGGGTATACAGGATCCAGATCAGATTCCTTTCTTTACTCTAGGGCATGTTGTAAATATTAAGGAGGCTGCTGGATTACACACACACACACACACACACACACACACACACACACACACACACACACACACACACACACACACACACAC
>JBBPDH010029938.1:0-10414 GCA_037974565.1 Clupeocharax schoutedeni
ATAAATGAGTGGGGCCAAGTAAAATATTTTATTTCAAATTATATATTACATTGTGCATTGTTTGAATGCTAATTAAAAATGTTCATAATTTTGTAACAGATTCTATCTAATTTAATACGTCCCCGCCCCCTTTCGGTTTTCGGCCAAGTGTTTCCCCGTTTTCGGTTCCGGTCAAAAAAAAAAAATCCTTTCGGTGCATCACTAGTATATATAAAATCGGCCGATATATCGGAATATCCGATTTTAAAACCTTCAAAATCCTTTATCGGTCGGGCTCTAATACGTACTACCGATAAACAAGTGAAATTACTGCTAAACACAAATAGTGGTTTGGATTATTACTATATTGAGAAAAAACAGACATCTAGTCATAGGCAAGACCAGAACAAGAGCGGTTGATAAAACAATTCAGATCTTTGGTTTAATTTAATTATTTTTGGTTAAACAATGCTTTGAAAGTCACCATTATATTTTAGCAAAATATTACCATAAGCTTAATGAAGTATTAAAACCAATCATGATCATAACATCACAAAAATGGTGCCATTTATTCACCATGGATTCTATTCTAAACAGATTTATTTGCAGTGAATATTAAAGCAAATGCAATGCAAGCCATTCGTCTTTCTTTCTTTACATAGTCTATATAAGGCTGCATCGTTGTGGCACATACCTGGTGAGGAGTGAGCTCCACTCCAGTGGTCTCATCAACCAGCTGGAAGGTCATAGCAAAATTCTGGTGACTGTCTGCTACAAAAGAGGTCTTGGCCTTGTTGGGATAATCCACTCTAATGTCAAAAACCAGTAAAAAATAAATACATGATACATGGCCCCCACAAAGGGTTTTAGGTAAGATCTGTCCAAGTGCGGTTCGAAGGATCTCACCTGGTGGTCTTTGTGCCAATGCTTTGGTCCTTATCCACCACAGACAGGTCCATGTTGTTAATGGCCACCTTGGTGGACACTTTCACCTTAAGCTAAGGATATGGAAAAACGAGATCCAAGTTTTATAAATAATTTTACATGATGTGCAGAACAGCATACACAAAAAAATGAAAAAGGCTTTGAGAGTTTTACTGAAAGGCTTAACAGTCTTTTGTTTATGGAAGAACCTCTTCAAAAGTCAGCCCTCAATGAAAGTCTTTATGTAGAAAGTGACCTTCAATTGACCTCCAATTGGACAGTTTTGCACTAATTTGACTAAATTGTAGACTGAATCACCAGCCACCTGAATAATTAAGAGGGCAAACCAGAAGCAGCTTTGACCTTTCACACATTCCCATGACAGCTTGTATGATTATTCAGAGCCATATACGCACATCACAAACAGCACAAAGAAAACAGGAAAGCTGTTTAAAGTAAAATCTTATCAGAAAGTAAACTTACCTCAATGTTGTTAGCGATGAATCGGCTGTCCCCTGTTACAGCTACAGAGAACTGATAGTACCCACTGGCAGGCCGGCTTGCCATGAAGTTCAGCTCAAAAATCCCACTGAAACGCGAAGAAATAATTTAAGTTACAAATGTTTTTCAATGGCAAGTCTGAAGTACATAAACTTCTGTCCATTGGAAGAAAATAAAGAATAAATGAATGTCAACTAGCAACTATGTTGGATAATAAGGAATCCTTAGTTATTAATGGTGACAAAATACTGAAGTATGTCATGAAGGGGTCTAAATCTGAATCCACAAAGTCTTTAAAGAACACTCATCTCAGATTTCACCATGACTCAATGATTTTGGTACATTTCAGAATTAATTATATATATATATATATATATATATATTATATATATATAAAAACAAACCAACACACACACACAAAAAACAGTGAAACACAGACATAGCCATGTAGATATGTTTCCAAATCCCACCCAATTCCCAACAAATACCTAGATCTCCCCCAGTTACAACATAACAACCAACCCAGCAAGCTCAAGGTTAAAGATTACAGGCAAATACTGAGAAGAAATGCACATACTCTCTCAAAGTGAATGGAGTCTGGCTCAGGAGGACAGCCTTGGAGGCCACAGAGCTGGCAGATTCCACCAGGACATCAGCTGAACTTAGAGGCTGGCATAGAACATCCATCACACTGAGCTGCGGTTCAAACACACAAATACAATTACAGAATCATCCCTGTCACATGTGGTAAACAAACGGCACCAGCAACTTTGTGAAATGTGTAAATGCAGTAAGCGTGTACCTGCAGGAGAGGCTGGCTGTGAGAAACCGTCGCAGGGCCCAGAGCACTCACAATCACTGGCTTGTGGAAGCGATTGTTGGAGAGGGCAGATGCAGCACTAGCCACACTGAAGGCTTCAGACAGCGAATCCCACGCCTTCTTACTGAAGATAGAGTTCACCAACTGGATCACCTGATCCTGTGTAGGCAATATCGGACATTGCTTATTGCCGGAACACAAAACTGAAAAGTGATTAATGTTAACTATGGGTGTAAAAAACAGTTAAACACATAATTCTGAAGGTGAATATACAACTGGGCTGATTCTGAAATGCTTTAATAGATTATAATAATAGTCACGTGTGTAACGTGTGATTGGCCAAACAAACCATCTCATGTAAAAATTAACTTGGTATATTGCTCTAGATTTCACTACTCTCTCTGTATGTATGTATGTATATTCCAGGGCAGCCACTCAGCTGAACGCTCCAGTACCAGAATGCTCAAACTTTTATTGTACCGACTTGTAGCTTGTGCAGGTTACCGTGATCCAACTGAACTGTGGTGGATATTTTAAATACACTGAATATAGGAACAAGGTTGCAGTCTTACTTCTTTCAGTGGGGGTTCCATGTCCACATGGTCAGAAAGAGCATAAGCTGCAGACACAAAAAGTGCTGTGGCCTCCAGACCTTCCTCAAACTGCAGGTACACTCCACCCAGGTCATCCAGTCGAGCAGCCAGGTCCTGTGTTTAACACACAAACCATCAGGTCGAGTCATGAGAATAAATGGCTTTAGAGTTAACATCTGCTATGCAGCTCCACCTACAGGCCAAGCAAATTCTCTCACCTCAATTTCCTCCAGGATCTCCCCAAGTTCAGCCTGCTGGGACAGGCGGGAGGCAGTCTGCAGAGCCAGCGTGATTCTATGTGTACAGTCACATGGTAAAATGTCAAATACATCTTAAGGGCATGTTTTCAATCAAACGTACACATTTTGAAAGGAGTTATTGGGAGGCACTTAATTCTGTCAGTGAATGTATATGTGAAATACATTTGGTAGAAAATGAAACATCCATTCCAAAAAATGATTTTTCACCTAAATATGATAAACATGCTCTTTTGGACATTATTTTGGTGGGCTCCAGTAGATTGTGCATGGATGCCAGAAAATCTTAAGAGACCTTGAAAGCAACCACAAAGCTAAAAGTTGGAGAAAATAAAATGTAATTGCAATTTTTAAAAAAATCTGAGAATCCCTGAATATGCAAGTCTTTAGTAATCCTTCCAGCCTCACAATACAGGTTAGGTGATGTTTACTTACGCCAGGACATTTTCCTCTTTGGAGATCCGTGCTTTCAGGGCACTGACCACTTCCTGGGAGGCCAGGGGTAGTCCGAGAGAGCTGAGAGCACTCACAGCCTGATGGATCTGCGAAACTGTGGAGTCTTCACTTACAGTGGCATGGAGCAAATCCCGCGTCTCGTTCGACACATGGATCTAAAGAGGGACGCACGAAGCAATACATTGGAATATAATAACCATGACAGAATACAGTCATGCATTAAAAAATGATTACATCATCTAAACCAGTTAGCATTCATACCTCACAAGAAGATACCACTTGGCTGGCCTCGGCAGCGTAAAAGAGAGATTCAACACTGGCGTGGTCCATGTTTGCTTTAATGAAACGGCAAGCATCCTAAAGAAAGACACAAAATGTGGTTAACTCATAATAGAAATACAAAACAAGGGTATAGTAGCTTAACCCATCAAAATGCGCTTGTCCTCACATCTGAGTCAGCAACAGCAACTCCCAACTTGCTCAGTCCAACGATGGAGAAATAGGCTGATTTTAAGTCTGTGAATGGCTGGCTTAACACAGCCTGAAGCCTGTCTACATCAGAAGCGGTTAGATGATGGGACGGGGTGAGCGCTTGGGCTCCGAGAGCCAGAACGAAAACCAGCCAGGTAACCAAACCTGCAAACACACAAGTAATTCAATATTAATTATATATTGAGTATTAGCAAATAAACTCCTGCAGCACACAGAGTGTAATTACTCATGCACTGAACACAGATCTGTCCAAAACAAGTATTCCTTCAATGTTTCTAACAATTTTATAGAATTTCGATTCTGCATTGTTTTTGTTTTAGGTGTCCACCAACTACAGGGCTTCTATGGGACACAGAATTACTAAATAGAACTTTAAGAAACACTGATAAGGCAACCATATCTGCTGCTATTTGTGTATGTTCACCAATAACATGAAAAATCACCACAACTATTTCATATAAACATTTTACCACCTCTTTTAGTCCTTAGAGAATGAATTCTGACTGTGCCTTTAAAATCAATATGTGTAAATGACTGACTTAATGCAATGACTGGCTGCTCTGTGTTGAGTCTTATTCAGAATGCAGTCGAAGTACAACATATGGACAAAAGCATTGGGATGCCTGACCATGACACTGGGTTCAAATACATAGGCTTTATTATAGAGTTGGTCCCCCTTCGCAGCTAGAACAGCTTCCACTCTTCTTGGAAGGCTTTCTACAAGTTTTTCGGATTTCTGTGGAAATGTGTGTCCGTTTATTTTGTAGAGCATTTATGAGGTCAGACACTGATGTTGGACGAGAAGGACTGGCTCGTAATCACGAGAAGGTCAGGGCTCTGTGTGAAAAACTTTGGGCTAGGCCCCTTATTTACAGTGAAGACAATCTTAATACAGCGTACCAAGAAATTTTGGACAACACCATGCTTCTAACTTTGTGGAAGTTGGGGAAGTTCGGGGAAAAACCTTTTCTATTCCAGCATAAACGTGCCCCAGTGCACAAAGCATGTTCCATAAATATACTCTACTAAGTGAATGAGCACAAATTCCCACAGAAACGATCCAAGAACTTGTGGAAAGCCTTCCAAGATGACGAACTCCGTATTAAAGTCTATGTATTTGAATACAATATCAATGGTCAGGCGTCCCAATACTTTTGTCTATATATTGTAGGAAGTGATGCTGGAGAACAATCTCTGGCTGCCGATCTGAAGCTTTTTTTGCTTTTTTATGTCCCATGAAAGCTTACAGTGGGTAATTTGAGTTTTGTATTATTAAAGGAATCTATTCACAAAAAATATTCAGAATGACAGATTTAAACTGAGAAATATTGTTTAAAAATGGTCAGGTGTTCGTTTAAGAGCAAATGAATGACAGCAGATTAACTGCAGCACAAGGAAGCACATCGTTAACACTAGTATTAACACCCAGATGATACATAATTATTTAATAGATGTCTTGAATGTAGAGCAAAAAGCAGAGAAAACATATCGAGTTTGAGAGTCCACTTTGAAACCGAAGCACTCAAATACACACGTTACTGCAGTTAGCCAGTTAGCATTGTTCCAAAAGCAATACATAGCTTCGATTTCAGAAGAGCTATGCAATCAAATAAATGTCTTCACTTAATACAGACAAATAGTCTCTCGTCTAATGAACAACTATACTCATAACCCTCAAAAAATGAACCAAAATCTCAGACAGAAGACTTACGGAGCCTCGCCATGTCTTTAACTGCAGCGTCACCAGTACAGAAAGGGGCGATACCCTTTCTGCAAGGTACGGGTGGAGCTTTTGTCAGCTTTTTAAATGTTGTTTGACTGCAAACTAAAACCACAGTCACATCATGGTAAAACTTACTCGATTATGTTCAACTGCTTACATTTAAATATAAATACATAATTTGCCAGTTTTAATTTAGACGAAATGCAACATGTACCCCTCTATGCAGTGAGATGGTATGAACCAAACACGGCTAAGGAATAAAAATGAAGAAAAATAATTTATCGACAATGAGTGTAAAATAAAAACGCACTGGTAAATATTTTTTTCAAAATAATTAATTTAATTATGTTAATTTTGTGATGTAATGGCAAATCTTGCACTCTTTTATTGAAAAGGCCGGAGGCGGTTTTGGGGCATTGTGTCTTTTTCTCATTGGCTAATCCCTCCCGGGGTTTTCATTCTGTCCAATCAGAAATGTTTAAAGACTAGGCAGTCTCACTGAACCTGTGTTTCTCACTGAACCTGTGAGGTGAAACGGGCCGTTATTGCGGTGACTATCGACGGCAAAGTGCACTACGTGGACAAAAGTATTGGGACACGTGACTATTACACCAACAGGGACTTTATATTGTATATTCCATATTACCCATCTTTTTATGTACACTTATCATCAAAATATGGCACCCTGCACTTTATTATGCATATAAATACAATTCCACAAGTACAGTTCACATATAAATGTCAATTTTGCACATTATGTCTATCTTACACAATATTTTTATTTTACTATTTATGATAGTCTTTATGCTGTCATCTCTTTATTTGCAGTCGTATGGTACATTTCATGGCACATTTGTACTTGTTTAGCTGTGTATGTGACAAAGGAACTTGAATGGCATTGGAGTCAAATACATAAACTTTAATATGGAGTTGTATAACATGCTCTGCTTTTCTTGAAAAGGCTTTCCACAAGATTTTGCCATTTTTGTGAGAATTTGTGTCCATTCGTTCTGTAGAGCATTTATGAGGTCAGGCACTGATGTTGGCCTGGCTCACAATCTCCGTTCCAGTTCATCCCAAAGATGTTGGAAGGGGTCAAGGTCTTTCACACCAAATCATCAAACATGTGGACATGGTTCGGGAAGTGGTTATTTCTATTCCAGTAGACGGTGCCCCAATGAACAAAAAATGTAAATAAAGACATGGTTGGATGAGTTTTGTATGGAATTGTGTCCCTCAAAAATGAAGTGAGATTGAGCCCTTTTAGACATCAGGTCAATTTTATTTGACATTTTAAACGTTGCCATCAGCAGCCAATTTATTTAGACAATCAAAGCAGAGCACAGCTTAACACACACTGAGAAGCAAAGTGAGGCACCATGTATAAAAATATATAATTACAAAGCTCTGGACAAATCACAATTCCAGTTCAGGAAATCAGTAGAGACCTATTTATAAATGGTCTTGACTAGCTGCTATCTCTAGCAGATAAAACTGCTTCTATACTCTCATTATAGACAATGTATTCAAGAGCTGGAAAAACCCTGAACTGCAATCTTAATTTTCCATAAACATGGTGCTAAATTAAAAGTTTGGATGTATGTTTTTCTTCATACTTCACAGGAGACTGAGAAAAAGTGTAAGAAATTCAATAAATTAGATACACTGACGCAAACAGATTGTATTTTCCTGAAACCACAACCTGAGACAAATGATAGCACCAGTGATTCACAATGACTGCTGGTCATGAGAACATGGCATTTGTTATCTACAACATTGTTTTACATGTTTCACACTTACATTATTAACAAAACTTTTTTTTCTTACACAATTTGTAACTTGCCTCTAACATTAGTTAGAGGCAAATGGCAACTGCTCAGAGGTTTTAGTGCAGACTCAGGAGAGAATAAGAGCTCGGCTGTGTGAACTAGTCTTCAGGGAGCGAAGATAACGTCGAGCCTTCTCTGTCATGATCAGCTGATCTTTCGTCCGACCACATGCCACAGTTTTCCACGCAGGTGTCATCTAGTCGGGAAACCAAAACAAAAAAAAAGTTTTAAAAATGTCAAGAAATAGAGGTACCCAATCAGATAAATGATACAACAATGCCCAAAATGACACAAATGATACACAGCTGGACTTGGTCTATATTATTTCAAAAGTACACTGAAATAATATAGACCAAGTCCAGCTTGATGAGTTTATTCTGCATGCACCACAATGCCTATGTGTGCATATCTGTGGATTCCTGGGCTAGAATTTCTCAATGTTTTACTAATGACCACCCCCAAGGCTTGTTTCAGCTGCATGACTTACAGGAGCAGGTGGAACTGGCCTGAAGTTGGGCAGTGCTCGTTTGGGTGTTGTTCTGCTTTCGCTAGGACCAAGGATGAAACCCTGGTCCAAGACATTTTCCTCTTTCTTCACCGTAATAGAAGAGTTGAAAGAGTGTGACAATGACCGGTCAACCTGTTAGACAAAGACAAACTCATCTTACACTCTTTTCACAGTGAAACACAAGAGCCATATACAGCCGCAAACACTTTCATACCTTTGTACCGTGTTTGGTAGTTGGTTTAGAGTGCTGGCGTCGAGCGAGGCTAGGGTCGTTACAGTCCAACACATCCAGGGCCAGTGATTTGCGGACCTTTTTCATGGGTGGTCGGTGCTGAGTACAGTGACAAAACAAAATCATGAACACAAGGGTCATATCCCTGGCTGCTTCTAAGGCCAAAACCCAAGTTTTATACTAGAGCTACAAGTCACCCAAATACATTCATTAGGACAGTTTTCCAGACAGGGATACATCTATTCCTTGACTACACTGCACTCTATGTGGAAATTCTTCATTGAGGTTAAAGAAACAAATCTCAGACTGTATCTTGATTAAATAAAGCCATTGTTTAGTGAAAAATCCTTTCCTTGAGTTCTCATTATATTTTACTGCAAAATGAAACACAGGCAAGTTCTCCTTTCCTGAAATGTTGATCACTTAATCTTATGAACAAGATAATCTGCCTTCCACTGACCACTAGTTTTTGTCTCGTCTCAGGTGGACTGTCATCCTTCACAATGAGCTCAATCCCTGCCTCGCTGCGCAGGACCTCCTTAAGGTCCTCTTCCAAGTTAGGTGTTGGAGGCTGTGAGACAAAATAAGAGTTACTCATATAACAGTCTTTTCATGGACAAAAGCCTGTAGCATTTACTAAATTGACATTTCCCTACCAGAGGCCGTATGGGCCCATACTTCTCCAGGGCATTTTTAAATGGGGTCGGAGTGCGGGGAGTGCCGTCCAGATCAGCCTTGTGGTTTGGTGTGATAAATCTAAAAACAGGGAAAGAAAATTAAGTCCTTCATATTCAAATTCCTTTAATTAACCATATCTATCTGCTGTATTAGAAAATAATTATAATAAAAAAAACATACATAGAGTTCTCCTTCTGTATGAGGGGAGTTTTATCACGGTGTAGAGGAGTGGTAACAATTGCCTTTTGGTTACACACAGGGGTAGATGTAAGCGAGGGATTCTCGAAGTCCAGCGTGTCTTGTTTGCTCCATAAATTGAGAAACTGGAAACAAAAGTATGTAGAACTTTTGCATATACATACATATCTGCATATATATATATATATATATGTGCTGTCAAGCGATTAAAATTTTTTTATCTAATTCCATGGTGTGGCGATTAATTAATCTAATTATCGCACATACATACAGACATTACAAGAAGCAGTTTTTACCATTTATTATTGAATACAAGCCTATACCTTAGGCTACAATGGTCATGACATTATCACTGACTGAACACAAACCGATGAATTAGGTTACAGTATATGACAGTTGTAACTTATTGAACACAAACCAATGACATAAACCAATGTCTAACAAACATACACACACGTACGCACTAGGGATGAGCGAGAATAGCATTATCTGTATCTGTACTGTAGCCGTTAACCATATAAATTATCTGTATCCGTACTCGGGCTGGGCGGGGCCTAACCCGGAAGTGGGCTGGATTTAACGTGGAAGTGGGTCGGGTTGTCTTGAAATAGGCGGGGCTTTAACCTGTACATTATTTTATCAGAAATTGTTATATTTATTGCTGATTAGAAACTGTGTTTGTGTGTGTAGCTTAATTTGTAATAGTATTTATACAACAACTACCTTTATTTTTTTTTATATAAAATACAGCAAGAAAGTGTCACTTGAAGTAAAAAAACTGGTTAGAGCCAGCAGATGGTTAAAAAAAAAAATCTCAGATGACCGGCAGAGAGAGAGAGACTGTGTATAGCGAATTAATTTGTATAATAGTTTTATACCACTACTTCCTTTTTTTTATTTTTTAATGAAATACAGCAAGAAAGTGTCAGACACTCAGTGTGTGAAGTAAAAAAAAAAATGGTTTAACAGCTGACGGTTTAAAAAAACATCTCCTAGAGGCAGAGACGCGAGTCGCATTCTACCAAGCACCACGTCTCAACAAAACTCACGTTTACCAAAAACTCTATTGGTTAATAAGTAAGTACTACAAACCAAAGTAAAAAACGAACCTGAAGCTAAAGAAACTCTAAACGTTAACAGAAAAAACCCACGAACCTGCGTGACTGAGGGAGAGAGAGAGAGAGCACTATGTTCTCTTCTCGGTGTTCTGTGTGTGTAGGGGAG
>JBBPDH010029976.1:0-10412 GCA_037974565.1 Clupeocharax schoutedeni
GCAGTGTTTACATGTTATTACTGCATATCATTCATCAAAATAGAAGTTTTATTTCATAAAGTTGTTTCAAAATGGACCTGCATTTTTTGCATTTTGTGTTTTTCAGTTAAATAAAAGACTATTTTTGCAATATATTTAAACATTGAGGATTTCTTTAAAAAAAATTTCAAAGTCTCGTCTCGTCTAGTTCTCGTGAACCCAGTCTCGTGTCTCATCTCGTCTCTTGGGAAAAGCATCTCTAATATATATATATATATATATATAGACCACATTTATTACTGTGTTATATAGTTGTTTAAGTCTTATGTGGACCATGAGTTAGGGTTAGGAGCCGCATTACAGCATCCCGTCTCAAGCAATTGTCAATAGAGTTGACAGTTTTTCCTAATTCTATGTTGCATAAACAATCTCTCTGTTTCCCAGCTGCTCCCTGGTGAAGACAACATCATCCACACTCCCCGCGGCCTGCTCCTGCAGCACACCGCCTCTTTGGATGCTGGTCTCTACCTGTGCACATCACACGAGCGCTCATTCTCCAGCACGCTGGCTCGCTATGACCTCCGAGTCATCACAGATCCACACACCCTGTCCTCCCTGCAGGCCACAAACCACGCAGCATCATCTCTGAGCTATAAAGAGCTGAACCTGATCGGGGTCAGTGGGCTCACAGCAGATGAGTACTGCGAGCAGCTGTGGTACCGTGAGAAACGGAGGCAGCAGAAGCTGCGTACACTGAAGTGGAAGCAAACGACAGAAAACCGCAAAGCACGAGTCCGGCGGCAAAATCCATCATTTTAGCCACTCGAGTGAAGATGGAGTAATGGACTTTACAGGGGAACAGAAGGACGCCTGCTTTGCCTCAGTTGTTAAGTGTGTTTTAGGATTGACCACTAATCCAAGTTTTGAATACATACATACATAAATTTGTATATATATGGTGCAACTGTGGTGCTACTGTGTCGAAGGTTGCACTATATATATATATACACTTAGATACACATAAATCCATATGTATTGTAAATATAAATATTGCAACTGTGCAAAAGTTGCATTCTCACTCGCCCCCCCCCTCTCTCTCTCACACACATACACACATACATACATACATGTATACATACAGACAGTACTGTGCAAAAGTCTTAGGCACTACTATACATACAAAATAATATACAAACATTAATACAGCAAATTGTGTTTTTATGTGGCAAAATGGTAGCTTAAACATTTCCAGAAATCTTTCTTCGTGGAAACCCTGTATTACTACCATCTTTTTATTTCAGTGGATTAAATTAGGTGTGTTGTTTCTAGAATTTAATAGTTTTAAAATGCAGAGCAGAAATCTGGAACAAAACCCATGTTCCTCTAATCAGCTCACAAAATATCAACTACTTTTTAGGGAAAAAAGTCATTTTTTTGCTGGAGGACAGAAACTGGTGATATAGGTGATATAGATTCCTGTGACTTCTGTACAGTATGTATGAAGAGCGCCATGTATTATATATATATATATAAACAAGGCACCCTTTATACATATATAGTGAAGGAAGCTGTGCATGATTATGATCGAAATAGTACACTTAGTCCTTGCCATTGTCCCGGTGGCAAATGTTTGGATAAAGTCATATGGGGAACAGCTGCCAGTTTATTTCTGTGTAGTGTTTATTAGCTTCTGAAGAAAGTGTTCTGTTGGACTGGTAATCACACTTTATCCCAACACATGTGCCCTTATTCATTTTCTGATGAAGATTAATCAATAAATGCAACAATAAGATATAAAAGTGAAAAGTATAGAAGTACAAAAGGGCAAGGGGTTCTCTGAATTACACCAGGCTGGCAGTTCCCAGTCTTTCTCATGAGTCTCACTGTCCTGTTGTTTCTGCCATAATGCCCAGGTTAACCTCATGACAGGCTAACTTTAGCTAATGGGCAGAGGGATTTCGAACCACTAGCCTAGCTTTCCATTAGAATTTTGAGCCAGGAGCTGTTGCTATCATTATTAAAATCAGAGGGAAAAAAACCTTGAATTGATAGACAGAATCTATAGTCAGGCTCAATCTAGACATTTTCGAAACATCAATAAAAGGGAGGAAACGCACACCAGCAGTATCACTATAGTATGTGCATGTTTGTAGTTACACATCTCATTCATATGAAGACAAAAGAAACATTCTGTGTTATAAATTATAAATATAAATATGAGTCAATTAATCACCAAACCTGACTGCCACATTATTCCATTACTAGTATGATCAATTGTAACACCACTAAAATGTGTGGATATAGGAAAGGTTTTGTTCAAAGCGAGTGGCCTTTCATAAACATTTCCATTTCCATTTCTTTTCATCAAAAATAAAGAAGTGCACTGATTTGTGTACCAGGAGGTGCCCTAAATGACAAGCAGCCATTCTTCCCCAAGCAAGCTGCCATGCAAACATGAACAGATTTCATTTTATTGTCTCATATACCAGTCTGCTGTGGACTTCTGTAACGGAACAGAAGTTTTATCATCTGAGGGAATGACTTGGACATTGTTTTGACAGCAGGTGTCCCTAAACCAAGCGAAGGAAGCTCAGCGTGCTTCTTATGCAATCCAGGATGTTTCCCTCGTCTCTTTCCTTCCTTTCCAAGCACAGTGTGTCTTTCTTTCCTTCCTGAGAACAAATCTGGATAATGTTTGTGACTGTACTGAGAAGATGAAGAAGGAGAACTTCACTCAGGGGCTAAACTTGCTGAGCGTGCTCTTGGGGGCCAGTTTCCACACTTTAATTATCATGATGCTAACTGATCTCTGGAAGTTTTTCATTCATCAGATAGAGTTATTTGAGGATTTTCCTTCAAGCCATTCACTCATATTGTAACTATCAGTGCCCTTGGTGTGGTTTTGCTGAGAAGAGGATGGGCTGTGAGCCTCATGCTCACACAGAAGGAATATCAAAGCATGGAAACATCTGGGAGAAATGAGCATCCAGTAAAGAGAGTTGAAATCATTCATTCTTTTAAGTGCCTGTAAAGATGTTTGCCAGAAACGTTGGCCCCTGCAAATGGGAATCTTGGTTCTTCTCATCTTGACAGGCTAAATGAAAGTGGTGTGGCCTAATAAACACTAAATGGACAAAAGCATTGAGACATATTTCTTAATTTAGTGTTTGGGCTAGTCCAACATCAGTGCCTGACCACATAAATGCTCTACATAATGGACACAAAGTCCTACAGAAACTTTGTGGAAAGTCTTCCAAGAAGAGTGGAAGCTGTTATAGCTGCAAAGGGGGACCAACTCCATATTAAAGCCAATGGCTCTGAAAACAATGTCATTAAATTTCCTGTTGGTGTAATGGACAGGTGCCCCAATACTTTCGTCCATATAGAGTATGGAGAATTCTGGAGAATATGAATGGTTATGTGAAGCAGCATTGTATTTAGTCGGAGAACTATAACGAATTATAGAAGTGTACTAACGTACGGACACTTCAGTGCTCATAAACCCTTTAAACAGTATTTAAACATGTCTTTACATTCTATATCCCAAAGGTATCATGTTGCGCACAAGTCATATTTGATCTTCATAATATAAACAGTGTGTATTTAATGAGTTCATTGTAGACAACACATCATGGCATGTTAGTTTTATTTATCATAATGCTGAAGATGTGTTATCTCTAAGTTAAGAGTAAGCAGGTAGTGTTGGGGAATGAGGATGTGCTTTATGACAATAAGCTGATGAAGACACAGGATGTTTTGAGCAGCCGTCATCACTGCAGCTGCTCATTCTCATCTACAGTTCATGTTCATACTTTGTTTGTGTTGCTTGCATTTACATTGGCTGTGTTACATTGATTTGACTCAACAAAACTGACGTTTAGCCAGTCAAGCTATCCGTAACCTACTGAAAAACACCAGTGCTGTATGTTTATCTCTCTCTCTCTCTCTTTTTTTTTTTACTGTATCTTAACCATTCGTTTGTATTAAGAGTAGAAAGTGCAGTTTAATTTTTGCTTCATCACATTCCATGCTGAGTTTGATCATGTCTCAGATTTGTCTTGGATTTGAGACTGTTATATCTGTTTTTGTACAGTTCTTCGAAAGAATATATGCTTGTAAACCAATACTTGTGTGAAATCAATTAAACAATTTCCATATTTTTTGTGTTTTTGGTTTTAATAAAAAGAAATAGCAAGTGTTATGGGAGGAAGTGATGGAAAAATAAAGTCCAGAGGGCTGCAGGATACTAGAACTGACAAGCAGAAGAAGATGCTTAGAGAAGCAGCTAGAAATTCACCTGCTCGGGACAAAATGTTTCAGATGAAGTGCTGTAAAAATAGTCCAATCTCCCTTTTCCGCCCAGCAACACTCAATCTTCTACAGTTCATTTCATCCAGCATGTTCCTCTCAGCGCCCCCTGCTGTTGCCTTTGATTACGGCAGCTTTATTGTTAATTAGTGAAGTGAAGTGAAAGTGACCATTTGTCATACGTGAACACACCACAGCACACAGTGTGAACAGCACGAAATTCTTTCTCTGCATTTAACCCAGTCACCAAGTGAAGCAGGGGCCAGCCAGGAACACCGCGCCCGGGAGCAGTGTGTGGGACTGTACCTTGCTCAGGGTACCTCAGAGGTGCCTAGCGGTCTTGGGAAAAAATGTATCAAATTAATTACAAGCACTCTGATTAATTTATCTAAATTAGTCACGCATATGTTTGTTGTAAAAGTTTTAAATTTTTTTATGGCATGTGAGTAAACGGATAATTAACATTACACACTTTCAACGTCTTTTTAATTGTACTGTTTCTTTACTGTTCATGTGCATTAATGATCACAGCAATCAAAAATACGACGAAATATACTGAGGGAAAATATATATACTGAGGACGAACTAAGTCCGTCTATAAGGTGCCGTTTAAGACAAAGTACAATCAGGCGGGGCTGTTCTGAATTATGCTGCCTTGTCGAAAAATGCTGCCTTGAAACTTACACAGGCAGTGTAGCACTGCTAATTATGAGAAAAAAGCAAAATCTATTTATCGATCTACCTTATAGTCTATCTTATCTGTAATCAAAAGATATTATTTTTTACATTTATCAGACGCTTTTATCCAAAGCGACTTCCATTCCGTAACTACAGAGGGCAGTCTCCCTGCAACTTGGGGTTAAGGGCCTTGCTCAGGGACCCAGAGGTGGTATGCTGGATGTGGGATTCGAACTTGCGACCTCTTTGTTCGGAGGCAAGTATCCTACCCACTGAGCCACCGCCACCGTAATAACAATTAGGAAATGAAAAAAATTCTGCTGGGTAAGTGCTGGGTGTTAATTCAGAGTTCAGAAACTACTGGGCTGCGGAATGAAAGAGCAATGAGTTCATAAATCATTGCCAAGCATCCTTTTACCAACTGCTTATCTGTCCTTAAATATTCAGTTAAGGCTCAAACAGGCTCTGAAATCAGAGGGCGTTTATGGTAATGATGCCTCATTCCACAGCAGCGAGAATAAAATGATGACAAGATGTATTTGAGCAGCCTGCCATGAAATATGAATGAAAAATAAATATGCTGAACAGCGTTTTTCTATCTCCCCAAACCCATTAAAACCAGTTAAATGTGCATCGCCTGCTAGCGTGGAACAATTAAAGAGCATTCAGGTGTTTCCACAGTCAACTCTCTGACAAACAAAGCAAATATTAAGCTTTGTGCACAATAATCACACACTCATAATTATAGAACAGGATAAAGAATTGATACCAATAGTATAGCGCCCATCCATCCATCCATCCATCCATCCATCCATCCATCAATCAATCCATCAGTCAGGCACAGGTCAATAAAATAATTAACCTCTTCTTAGGTTATTTAGTCTAAGAGAAGGTCAAAATGACCACTAGAGGGCAGTATTGGCCAGCTCATTGATATAGTTTAAGCTGATTTTGTGATAAGTCTTGTGTCTGAAAATCTTACACAAGATCTTCAGAGCCTCTGTTTTCTCGGCTCAGAAATCAAAACTTTGAATTAAATTACAAAATTAAAATCATGCTTTTCAGCTATACAATTTTTATATGATTTTCATATGATTCAGGACCAGCACAATACTGTAGTTTATGTTTAGTTACAATATTTTGTGTTACAAATAGGGCAAATATGTAATACAAAATCCATAAAATAAATATATATATATATGCAGTTCCGTGCTAGTCTTGACACCTGAAAAAAATATATTTAAAACTTTAACATTAATGCAGTGGTGGTACATTCGGTATATCAGTGTGTTCCTTGTGGAAGGGCAGCAGCCAATCTGCAGCAAGGAGACATACAGTCCAGCCAGGAATTATTCATACCCTGGGCAAATTACTTTTATTCAACCAACAAGTTTCTTCTTGACTGGAACTGACACAGGCATCTACCAGAAGATAATAAGACGATGTACACAAGGCAACATTGTGGAGAATTTTTTTTCTCAGCTTTTATTTACATCTGAACAAAAGTGGCATGTCCAAAATTATTCATACCCTTCTTAATAATCAATAGAAAAGCCTTTATTGGCCATTATAACAATCAAACGCTATAACTGCTGATGAGCTTTCTGCACGTCTCCACTGGTATTTTCCCACAGACTGGAACAGTTTGCAAAAGGTATGAATGATGCTGGACATGACACTTTTTATTCAAATGTAAATAAAAGCTGATAAATGTTTTTCTCCACAATGATGCCTCTTGTACATCGTCTTATAAACTTCTGGGAGACGCCTGTGTCATGTCCAGTCAAGAAGAAACTTGCTTGTTGAATGAAGGTAACTAAGTCAAACTTTGCCAGGGTTATGAATAATTCCGGCCGTAACTGTAAATAACTCTCCGGTTACTTTCAAACCTCCCTCCTCTGAGTACAGCGCATTTCACAATTCAGAGACACTTTCTTTGTGTTCTCTGGACAGTAACAAAACATTTATACAGTTATATTTTATATGTAACTAAATTTACATAATATTTATGTTACAAAATATGTAAATTCTGCACTAAAATATAGAGGATATCTACGGGGGAGGGGGGGTTACTATATTTATATAACCAGTTTACAAACACACAGTACTGAATATAAATTGGTTATAAAATCTTTATATATATCTTTATATAAATCCTTCCAAAGCCAACTGCTTGTTTCAACCTGCATATAGTTTCAGTTTACTCACACGACGACTATAATAAACAAACAAACAAACAGCAGCAGCAGCAGCAGGGTTCTAGTCAGCTCTGCTACTCTTCAGCTGCTGCCCTGAAGTAAGGCCACGACTCATAAAGCCCTTTCAGCGAAGCGCATGATTTATTCAAGGGCTATTTCTTTTATGTAACACTGCTGCTTTCTCTCCAATTCATCTCTGGCCTTGAGATAAACGCAGTGCTGAACTTAGCACGTAGTGATACAGGCGCCACTTTGACTCGCTCTCCTCACTGGGCTTTTGTCCCAGGCCGAGGCCGGCTCCTGTTAGAGCCCTCTTAAACTAGAGACTGGACAAATAAAGGGTCAACCGTGGGTAATGAAGGCCAGCAAATAGGTTATGCTGAGTTTTCATTTCTCTTTTCACCTCCTCTGCTTGCTGCCCTTCTGGTCTAATCAAACTTATTGTGAGTCTGAGCTCCTATTAATAATTGAGGCACTCAAGGACCAGGACTTTATGATTAAAAAAACAGCACTTCATCACCAAAATGGAGAAGCACAACTTTACACGCAGAGTCTTTCTGGTTACATTGTGAAGACGCAAAGCTGTTTATCTGGTGTTCTTATTCCAAAATCTTCTTTTTTGGAATAATTCTTCAGAAATGTACCCAGATTTTAAGGACGAAAAAATCACCACTAGTCAGTGGTCACCAAAACATTTTTAGCAAATATCTTCACAAAAGTTTACCCAAACTTTATCCAGGTCTTAATTAAGGTGGAGTAGACTTGGTAATTTGGGTTAGGACACATAATGACCTACTGTGAGCTATTCATTAAGGTACAGCTTTAGGAGAGAGTATGAAAAGACTTGGGGTTGTGGTTTAGGACAGGGTATGGCTTACTGTGAGCTGATTACTAAAGTGAAACAGACTTGTGGATGTGGTTTAGAAGAGAATGACTTACTGTGAGCTGATTATTCAAGTGAAACAGGTTTGTGGACGTGGTTTAGGACAGAGTATGATTTACTGTGGGCTGTTCATGAGGGTGGAAAACACTTGTGGATGTGGTTTAGGACAGCATATGACGTATTGTGGGCTGTTCATTAAAGTGGAACAGGCTTGTGGATGTGTTTTTTTGGATAGAGTATGATAAACTGTTATAGAAACAGTTTGGATGACTGATGAATTTTAGTGCCATCTACAATAACCTCAAAGCTAAAAGCAAAAGTTAAAGTAAATAAAGTAAAGTATATTTATTTATTTCTCAGACAAGAGTAACAAAAGGAAAGCAGAATAAAAACAGAGCACAACAGAGCTAACAAAGTAATATAAAAGCCATTTTTAACCAGTGTAGATTTTAGATGATGCATGTGTTGACTGATCAGCTACATTTGAATCTTTTTGTTGAGTTAATCATTTGAAATGGCTGAATTCAAATTCACTAATTAGTTTTAAATAAGGCTTAGTAAATAAATTCTAGTATTTAAGCAAGAGCTGCAATCAAAACGGTTTGGTTTAATGTAATATTAAAGAAAGGAAAGTATAGCCTACATTCAAACCAGCTGTAAAGACCTTGTACATGTAGACCATCTACATTGTGTGTGTAGCTTGTACATTCTACAAGCTACACACAAACACACACACACACACACACACACACACACACACACACACACACACACACACACACACACTACATATTCCTACATGCATGCCTAATCCTACATGCATTCCCAGCTGTCATTCTCAGTTGAGGTATCAAACATCACTTTTACTAGGAGATCAATCAGACTTCAAAATGCTTTAATTTCAGTGAAGAAGCACGAGCTCTAGATGACGCCTTCTTGCTTTGTAGTGGGACGCGTGAGAGCGCTTGAAGCGCGTGGAAGGTGAATGCAGGTGATTATGAAAGCGCGTGTCCTTGATTAAGGAGGCGCGGGCACGCCTGAGGCGCGCGCTCGTCGTGACCAGGCTCGAGATCCTCCGCAGGGTGCAATCGCCATGGTTACCTCACGCTCCGGACCTTCATTAGATCCATTCAGGATCGGAGTGTTGCCAGAAGAATCATCTTCACGCACTAAAAATAAACAGGCAAATGGAGTTTACCCATCTTACTTCATAAGCCATGAGAATCCCAGCGTGAGGAGGACAACACATGCGCAAAAAAATCCCCAGGTACAGGCCAGAGGTTTGGGCCCACCATCAGATAAAAAAAAGGTGCTCTTTCAAAATTTTATTGAGCAAAAACATTAGAAAACAAATGTATCGGAGCGGCTTTGAAGTGTTACAGTATACAGTGTGCGGTTTGATTGATGTGAAAGCTCATGAACAAGTTTCACCACATACTTTCCAGCAATTTTCGGAAATGTGTCCAAACCCCCCAGCACCTTTTCATAGCAGCAAACAGTTCTGTCTTGTTTACACTCATTTGGAACGTGTGGGTCTCCAGCTGGTCCCTGCAGCTCAGTGGGAGAAAGATTTGGAGACTGGAGAGTCCAAGACATTTCTTTAAACTTTTTGGCTCTTCTTTGGACTGTATATAATGTTGGCACAATTTTGAAGAACGCTTAGGATCCCTGTCCTATTAAAGAATGGAAATTTGTCCAGTGATACGTAATAGTATTTGTTTCTTCTATAAAAATGAACTGGATAAAGACATCATGATTTATTAGTGAGGGCAGAAATCATGTTGAAATGTAATCTGTACTAGTAATTTTGCTGGCGTTTAACTTTTCCATCGTGCATTCGCATGCGTCCATTGTTTGAAAACTTTTTTTGAAGTTGAAAAAGATTTTTGATAAAGTACCATGATGCCTTGCCCTAGTGGGAGGCTGGGAGGCCGACAGAACAGCTTTAAAAAATGGACGAGACCGTTCTTAGCACAGAAAATCATGATCTAAAACGTGAGTCTTTTGTGTCACATTGTCTTCTCACAGGCTGAGAATGTGTGTTAAGAGGTGCAATGTCAAGATACAGAAGGAGGAACAGAGTGACAGAACTGCACTTAAAGTTCTGCTATACCTTGGGACAGAAGATAGAAATTCACAGGCTGAGGAACAAAAACTTTTTTCACTGCTTCACCAAGCGATGAGAGTTTCAGACCATAAGAACTGTGTTTAAATGTGAAGCACCTGCCTGTAAGACATTACTCATCTCTCCAGAATACAATATATATATATATATATATACAGTTGCAAGAAAAAGTATGTGAACCTTTGGATTTAATAACTGGTTGAACCTCCTTTGGCAGCAATAACTTCAACCAAACGTTTCC
>JBBPDH010030033.1:0-10409 GCA_037974565.1 Clupeocharax schoutedeni
CTAGGTTATGTTTAGGAAAATGGTATCGGATCGGTACGTGGACTCAAATACTCGCCGATAACGATGCCAGCTTTTTTGGTGGTATCGGCAGCATTTCCGATACTAGTATCGGTATCGGAACAACGCTAGTCCTGACCATTAAATAATGGTTTAAAGATGCTAACAAATGAGCCGGAGAAACAGATGGGCAGTCTGTGCACTACATAGTGGAGCTGATAAAATGTAAGTGTAGATGTAATAAGTGGTTTATGTGAGGTAACTTGATTCAGGTCAATTATTTAATAACCATCCTATCTTGTTAAGTTCTTTAATGTTTTTATTTCGAACTATTTTCAAATACATCCAAATAACGAATTTAACATCATGCCATGACATGCATATGTAATTCCACCGATGACAACACCTGTGCTAAACCCTAACCTTATCATTTAAGAACATGTCCATTACTTAGAAAAGATAAACAACTGCTTCATCATACTTTAGAAGGAACCATAGTTTTTGCAAACCAACTGTTAGTTAAGTTCCTCAAATGAAAATATTTGCTACAAAAACAAATAAACATGCAAGAATGAGTCTTTAAAATTTAATTAAATAACTTAATGGGGTCATTTTATAAAATGATCTTAATACTTTAAAATACATGTCTTTTTTCAATGCTGCCTTTATTTTAATTTTCAATAGTTTTTAAAACCTGTCAAAATCTTGACTAGCATTTAATTTAACCAATATCTGGCAACAATATCTGTGCCTAAAAACATCACCTTTGCTGCCCACGTCAAGCAGCAGATGAAAGTAGCAAGTGAATGATGTCCTCATATCTTTCCTATGCTACCAACATATGGTCAACAAATAAGTAATGGAAATCAGACCTCATTTATTGAAACGCATCATTGGTCATACATAAAACAATGGAAAATGGCTTTAAATAACAGCAGTGATGTGTATTTAGATCATGCTGTGGAATTTTCAGTCATTATCCCACAACATAACACGTACGTGCATCAGAATGGAAACTGGAATACATTTGGTTATCCCTATTTTTATTTAATGTCGGCTGGTTCTGAAGATGGAATGTTAGTGATATTATGAGAATAAGTGATTTCTGCTTGTAGTTTGGTCCTTGACCCATTTCCATCATAAACATTAACATTTGGATGCTCAAGACAAAAAGATGGGTTTTGCCAATTTAATTCAATGAGATGTAATTATTATTAACACTCCAATAAAGAATTGTGTTTTAAAGTGATTCATAGGCCACACTGTTATAAAGTGTATCATTTGGGTCTAAAACTCAAAGGTAAAGACTGAAACATATCTGAAGAAAGTATCCCTGAGCTTTTAGACCACACACGTTCATAACATATATTCTTGTGACCATTTACTATCAATGCTGGTCATTGTGAAATTTGATCTGTTTATGATCAAAAATACATTCAAAATCTGCTGTCAACTGAAATATTACTGCAAATGATAATTTATCTAATTAGTAAATAATTAAAAGATGACATTACCACTAAAGTTTCTACTTATTAGTGCATTACTAATTGCTTCCTTGCTTAAATTACTTTTTTAGAAAGCAGAAACCTCAAAATATTTAGATTCAAAGTTTTGATTTGAACAAAAAATTAGTAAAAAATACTTTGTACCACTTTTTGTACCACAGGGAATTTTAAGTTTAATACAATTTTTGCACGATATTCACAAATTAATTTATATTTGACGAATTAATTTATATTTGATGTATTCATTTGCACATGCAAGGCTGTGCATGGTTATACATGCACTTAGAAATGATGAATCACTGTAAAGAGAGGGTTGCGAAATAATTATTCAAATGATGGATGAGGTGGATCACCGCTTATATTTAAAGTGATCTTGCACTCATTCACATCAACATACCTTCAATTTTAGTGCCTTGCAAGCCAAAGAAGGTAATTTCCAAAATCTGCTTGACTTTATACCTTTTTATCTTCTCAAGTCTGATCTTTATTTTGTAGAAGTGAATCTAAATTAATTGTTTTTCTTCTTTTTATGCAGCTTCAGTTTGATTTATGATTAATTTTAGGTTACATTAGGTTGCACTATTCAAAAGGGAAAAATACTTTTAATAAAACAATGCAAAACAAAATTAGAAGGATGAACTAAACAACATTTTCAAAACATACCTCAAAAATACTTCATGCTTTGCCCTGAGTTTGTATTTTTAATTATTTTAGTTACTGCACAGAATACATAATGTTAAACATATGTACAAATATAATGGTATTTACAGGTTGTTAACAATGAAAATGGCAAAAGTCAGTTACTGTATTTTAGGCTTTTAATTTTTTGTGAAATATTGATTGGATTCATCCAAGCTCTTAATTTTGCTTTACATTGCATCATTTGATTTATTTATTTGAGTTTAACAAACAAGTATGGTTTTAGCACATGAATTACATTTTGAACTGAAACCATTTTAGAGTGCATTTTATTTTTGAGAGGTTGTCAAGTAGTACTCTGTGGGAGATGGGAGATTTGTGAAATGTGTATACTTTAAATGTTAGATAATAATGTGGTCTTAATTGTCTCAATAAGAATCAGTTTTTAACTTTAGGTTCTTCTGGGATTCACTGAAAAAAGATGGGTAGCACATCTAGCGCTGTTGTGAGTACAGATGCTGGGCAAGTTGCAATTGTTAGCCATGGAGGCACCGCACATGGCATCATCTCCGGCATGACGTTTTCCAGTGCACCCGGCACTGGGAGCACTGTGGCCAATGCGTCAGCAAAGATGCTGAGAATTTTCTACCATAAAGAAGAGGTCCAGCTTGAAGACCTACTGGCAAAAGCAGATTCAAAGACCACCAAGAAGGTCTTCAAAGCAAAATCAGGCATAAGCTTCATTGAATTGCTATCACAACAGCAACTCGTAGCTCCCAGCCTGGAAGATGGCTTTGCCAGCGTTCTTGTTGCAGACCCAGAAGACAGTGAGGTTTACAGTGAGACCATCTCTCTGAATTTTCCAATCCCCTATGGTGCGTGCTGCATTGTGACGGCCAAGAATGAGATCAAATTCCGTAAGAACGATGGAGACGTCTGGGTCGATGAGGATGGACTTAACCATTGTCCCAATTAATGCATGCTCTGGAGTCATTATCTTTATTCTTGTTGATACTTCAGATCCTTTACAGTTGTACCTCAAATACAATAATCACATTGCTTAATTCTTTGTTAAGCATGTTAATATGAAGTCAACTTATAACATTTTGATGAGATGGCATTTGTTTCAATAAAAGTAAAAGAAAAGTTCCATTGTTTTACTGTTTTCATAAGGAGCAAAGATAAATGACATCCACTTCACGGAGGAGAACAATTCACTTTGGGATGTACCTCCAGGTCAAATGGGTTCCACTTTCAATTTAAAGCCTCTAAAGCCATTAATGTATATCAGTCTGCTTAAAGGTTCATTACTGACCTCTGCAGGCCCCAATGCTCATGAAATCATTACAATACCAAAGCAGTAAAAGACAATTTACTTATATAACACAGTATCGCCATAAAGAAAATATTCCTCTCCACCTTGCACAAACAGTAATTTAAAGATGTGAATATTTGTATTTTGTTGCATTATCCGCTGAAATTGCCATTAAAGTAATGCATCCGGCTCTGCTTTAATGTGTGTCGTGTTGTTGGCCTTTTCAAATGATGGAACCATTTTTAAATGTACATTCAATAATAGTAATAATGAAAATATAATGGAAAAGAAAGATGACAGATGTTCTCATCGTCTACAACCTTTTAAAAAGACTGTTTACACACACACACACACACACACACACACACACACACACACACACACACACATACACACACACACACACACACACACACACACACACACACAGAATTTTAACAACTCCTCTGCCAGTACCTTCATGGTCAGCAGCTATCTGTGTATAGTTGTCAGAGTGTGTACTCAACAATAACGATCATCATTACTAATTCAGGTAGTTTTCTGCATTTATAATCCACGTAAAACTGAGGTTCTAACTGCCATTAGAAGTAAACAAGCAGGGCTGTCCTAAGAAGGTGGTTGCAATGCCAGTTACAGGTTCAGTTTATTTTTCAGTGACTGAACCCTTGTAAAGAATCTCCAAGACCCATGAAAGTCTCAAAGCATGCAAAGGCTGTTGATAGGCCAGAAAGTTCCTGAAGAACAACAGTCTCTTCCCGAATAATTACAGTGTTGGTCAAAGTGGGCAGAGATCCAGCAGCAATACAATCTTCCAACAACAGTTAGTATTCCCATCTTCATGCCTTTGGTGTATATCCTAAGCATCTGTATCTTGATAAACCCCAACCCCATTGACATGTAGCCAAGACAACACTGATGCAATTATGTGGAAATTATTGTAACAGATCAATAAATGTTACATGTTAAATTTTCATGGTTACTTATTCTAGGAACAGTGCTAAAATCGATTTACACAGTGTAATGTATATATCGAAACTTCGCCTACACCTTCCCAAGACTGTTCATGAGTTTGAAATATTATTATTAAAGTTATTATACAATGATTAAATTTGTTGTTTATCTGCAATTAAATCCCATTCTTTTTTATTATAAGATTAGTCATTTACATGTGAACATTTATCTGAATATTTAAGAGGGTGTCCTAATTCTTTCACATGACTGTGTGTGATGAACCAGATCTTTATCTCAGTGTTGCTAAACTATTTTAAAGCACGATCAGACTGATAATCTTCCCTCTAGTGAACATGGTAGTGACTGATAAGCATAGCATCTGTGTTGTAATGGGCACATGCATTTGTTGCATGATGTAACATACAGTTCATGAACTGAACATTGCAGTAAGTGTTTCGGAATTTCGTGCTGTTCACACTGTGTGCAGTGGTGTGTTCACGTATGACAAATGGTCACTTTCACTTCAAGTGTCTGGTTTTTAGTTAATTAAAAATACATACAGGCATTTTTCTTTTTGCACAATGTTTTTCTTTATTTTGCACAATATTTTACTTTATCCAGACTTATTCTCAGACTTTATTTCAGACTTATTTCTATGTTTAAGATTTTGAACAACTCTTCTGTAAGACCCTGAGTGTTGTGACTTGTTCCCTTGCTGCAAGAAAAATATATACATTTTTGATCATCACGTCTCGTGATGAGCTTCCGTTTATTAGAGTTTATCGAAGACTTTATCAAAGACACAAATTCTCACCTCTGTGGTCATCCTGCTCCGCTGTTGGAAGAATGACAGCTCAGATGGCCCAATCTGGAATTTTCCCTTTATGTTGACATAAAGGTAAAGGTTACGTCCCCTTTCTTAAGCTTTGCCCGTTTTGCCTGCTCAGAGTCAGAGGCTGGTGAAGAGGTAGTGGGCCAGGTGGATTCCCCCGAGGTTGAGGCCTGAGAAGAAGCCTGAGGAGGATGTTGTGGAGGCAGCTCCTCTGGTCCTCACAGTCCAATTTGGGGTGAAGGCCCACACCCCTGTGTCCTGTGTATTCATGCTGTCTAGATTCATGTTTTTAGTTACAACTGTTTAGTGTTTTATTTTAAGTGATTGTATTTGTTGATCGGTTTATGTCCAAGTTGTTTGTGTATTTAAGTTGCCTTGGCCCACCGTCTTTTGCGCTTTGTTTACCGTGTATCAGGTTCTAGGTTGTGCTTTGTGTTTTGATCCTCATGCCTTTCTTGTGTTTTGGAGTTTGTAAATAAAGTCAAGTCGATATGCAATCCCACATCTGCACCTCCCTAACAATGTCCCATGTGACAGGCCAACCTTCCTCAGATGTACAGCAGGTTCCACCACTGTCATGTGTGCTGAGGTTTGCCCATGAAGTGAGGTGAACTGGACCCAGCAGTGGGACAAACTGGCAGGAGCTCCTGCTGAAGCTCGGAATTTGGCCACGGCTTGGGGTCATAGAAGGCGAGGTAGATTGTGAAACCCCAGTCCACTGATCAGCTGCCCATAAAGTCACTGACTTCCTCTGGGACTCATCCACCCGCATTCAATCCCACCTCACCTCCCTAGCCCTATCTGCCAGTAGACCAGTGCTGGGGGGTGAGTGCCGACAAGTGGGAGAGACCAGCAGAAGAAGGGGCAGCTGCAACAGGAACTAGATCCCTGGTATAGGGTCCTGGTTGGCGTGAGTGGATGCTCGCACTGGGGGAGTGGGAACTTCTGTGGCACCGTATTGAGTGGTATTGAGTCAGCAGGATTCTGCAACCCTGGTGGCTTGGTATGTGGTGAAGAACCGCAATCCCAAGGGCAGAGGTGATTGGGTCCCTGTGGTTCTGGCAGTAGTTGGGGCTGAGGACGGAGAGCAGGAAGACCCGCTAGCGCCAGGGGCTGGTGAAGAGGTAGTGGGCCAGGTGGATTCCCCCGAGGCTGAGGCTGGAGAAGAGGTCACTGAGCCAGTGGAGGCTGTTATGGAGGCGGCTCCACTGGTCCTCACAGTCCAATTTGGGGTGAAACCACCAACCCATTGTGGTTTACATGAGGGACAATGGGTGCTGCCAGAAGGGTTTGAGTTTTGTTTATTTATTTTGGTTTGGTTGGAGATGGGCCTTGGGGTGGCAGCAAGGCCCAGCAACCAGTAAGTTTTTTTTTTCTCTAGTAATTCTCACTTTTCTTTTTTTCCCTTCGTGTCTCTGTGCACGGTATTTCTAGCCTTGGCTGGAACTTCCTGATGAAACTTTAGTTTATATTAAGGCATGAGGAAGTATGGCTGAGAAATAGCTTTGTAGCCATGTTTGAATACTGTATAAGAGTGGTCCAGTGTGTTGATTCCTCTAGCTGGACATGTGATGTGTTTGTAAAATTACAACATAACTTGTGGTTCGCTTTATTATGTTCAAAGGCATGCATGGCAAAGGCATGAATACGTTTCTCTACATCTTGTTTGGGCACAAAAACTTTTGTTGTGTTTAAGTTGCCAAAATGCTGACTTTGATATAGCTTTTTATGTGCTCTCCACTAACATAAAGAATCCATTGGACCAAAGTCACTTGGTGAAAGCACCAGATCTGCACAATTATGATAGGACACATTATTCTCTGTAACAATTTGACTCAGAGGTAGCATGTACAAAGTTACAAACAGGATAGGCAGAAGAGTGAATCCTTGTGGGACTCCATATGGCTTGCCAGTTTTCTGCAATTCAGTAAATCAACTTCACAAATATCACCAATTCATCTCCTGTTTCAAGAGGGCTGCCAACACTCTGGACCACCGCCACACAGCACAAGTGTATACCTCGAACAATACGCTATGCCCCTGATTGCAGTACTCCAGGTCACCACCATTTCTTGCTTTATCAATTCTTTTCAGCTACCCGTCACTTCACCTGTCAGAACTGATTAACCTCTTTAGCAACACTGCCTCAACTTAGTCATGAGTTAACTCATTCCCAAGTAATTTGTAGTACTCCTACTTCTGACCTTTCCTGGGATCTTCTTGAGATATTCCACATATCCTTTGTGTTAGCCATTTTAAGCCGTTTTAGTCTCACTATTATTTTAGTTTTCTTCACATAAGTATGAACTCTCACTTCGGTTTACACTCTGTGACTTCCTTAAAATCTGATTGTTCGTATTTGGGTCATTTTCTTTTCTTTTTTTAGCGCACCACTGATCCCCAGAAGTGGAAGAGAAATGTTGGGATTGCCTTGAATCTGTGAACTGGGACATTTTCAAAACCAACTTGGAGAGGTATGTAACAATGTTCATAGGCTTCGTTAGGAAATGCATGATTCATGTGTCCACATTTGTCTGTGTACTTCTTAACTAGAAGCCCCAGTACAATAGACGATCTGTGAGCCCAATGGTGTGTTTTACTCCGGAAACAGGCTGGCATTAAAAAAAAGTATGATCTCTGGAAAGGGCACAGCTCAGTAAAGACATGATAAAAGATGTCCACCCTAAAAACATTCACATTTAGTTATTATTAACACTGTAGTTTCAGTTCCGACTGTGTTCAGCCTAAACAAGGGCCATTTCATGTATGATGCAGGACATCACTACTGGCAAGGTATAGGTGTTAAACCCAGTTTAGCATTACTTTGTTTTAACCATTCATTTGTTTATTTGTTATGCACCAGATAATGTACTCTCACCAGCTTTCTTTTTGTTTGTTTCTCTGTGGTAGTGATGTGCAGATGTAGCTTCATGAACCACTTGCAGTAAGTTTTGGCACCACTAGATGGCATTCTTGACTTGAAGGAAATGGCACACTGTGAAAATGCAACACATATAATCCTTTTCTTCAAGTGAAAACTGCCATCTAGTGGTGCCAAAACGTACTGCAAATGGTTCATGAAGCTTCATCTGCACATCACTACTCTGTGGTATGTTATTTTCTCCTAGTTTGTTGCACTGGTAAATTGTGTGAAACCATTTAATTCAGGATTAATCAGAGGATGTATTTAAGAATATGGGATTGGGCCTGATAAAAATTTGGGATGTTGGGATGACATCCTCACCCTGTGTCATGTCCGGCTAGCGTAATGAGGACACAGATGCAGGAAGCTTCAGGAACACATTGTTTTAATAAGAATGCAAAAGAAAGCAAGCTGAGACAGCCACAAACAGAAATAGTCTACGAACAGAATCATAGAGGCCTTTCTAATCTCAGCTGGTCTATGGAATAAGTCGTAGGGTCAGACCCGATGCATTTAGAGACTTCTTCCTGGAGCTCAGAAACGCAGCAGCCACAAGGGGGGTTACCAGCCAGAGGATGTGGCAGCTTGGCTAGTCATTTCTGCGAGAACAGAAGACAGAGAGAGAGACAATCACAGTCTATGTGAGAATACCAAGAAACACCCCGCCTCATCCTGGGCTCTTCGTTTTAGTTCCGTAGTCTGTCTGTCACATGTAGCACGAGCCTGATTGGAGAGCAGAGTCTTTGGCATAGTAAAGAGAATCTGTCCGCACTTTCACATGACTATACTTGGTCTGTTATATAGGCTCACTGAGGAGATAGTGTAGGTAAGATAATGGTGACAGCACACAAGTGGTCTCGATACTTTATCTGAAGACAAGTTTTTGTCTTTCTTTTTGATGCAACAGAATATGGAGTAATTAACATCTAAATGACATAAATAATAACTCGAAATACATTAATTTATGTTAAATCTAAACAAATTAAATTAATAAAAAAAATAACATACATATAAATGGCCAGTTAATTCAATTCAAAACCAGTCAAAATACCCATCTCAAATTGACAAATAGATTCAATCTCTTATTATTTAAAAAGCAGTGAAAGCTATTGACTTTGTAGCAACAGTTCTCCCTCTCTCTCCTGTTTCTCTCTCTGAGCATATGTACTGGGTCTCACCCCCTCCCCTCCCCCTTGTGCTCTGTGTGGATACAGAGACCCCACCACACATCATGCAGCTGTTCTTCAGAACCATCAAAAGTATTCAACAAATCAATTTTCAAAACAAGCAAACAAAACTACTCTCGCCAGGAAGCCGCCATGTTGGATATTTTAGAGCGCTGCCAAAACCAGATACAGCGCTTATAGCAGTTTGCAATGCATTTCAAAAAAGAAAATAAAGTGATTTCAGAAGAAACGTTGATGGAGCAGCGAGCAGGTTCAGTAAACGGTAGAATGGCATTGCAAAAATTAGATTAAGCTTGAAGAGCTGTTGCCTTTAAGCTGAGGTAGATATGCGCTTCTTTGAAATGCCATCAAATAAACACCTTTTAGGCCCAAGCATGCAGCATGGTTTCCACCTGTTTAGTGTATTTTTTACAGTTCCTATACTGTATTTTGAATTACAGCCACTGTGTCTAAAACTTTTTAAATACTGTTAATTTTGCAAATTACAGCACAGTTGTCTACCTCGGAGTATGGACTAGACTTGAGAACGTGAATCCATTTCTGTGGTTTTTATTCAAAGCAAAACAAAACAGGAAAACAAACCTGGCTCAGTGGCCGTTACTTGAACATGAACGTGAGAAGCGAGATGCAGGTTGCAAACAAGGAAAATTGTTTAGCAATTCTTAAGCACTGATGTACGTCGCTCTGGATAAGAGCGTCAGCTAAATGCCATCAATGTAAATGTAAAATGAGGCGTTATGAGGCGATGGACTGACACGTAAAACAGAACTTAAACACAGCCAATCATTAACACTAAACACAAACAGATAAAACCCAACTCATGTGACTCCAAACACAAACCAGATGAAACCAAGTCATGTGACAAATGAACTGAACAGAACAGGATATCAAAATAAAAGTCCCAAAAAATAAACACAAAAGCAGTGGCCCCTATTGGCCACTGACCAAACCATTACATCAGTACTGGCAGCAGAGTTTCCAACGGACTATATGCCAACGGGTGCGCTGACGTACTTCCGTTTAAATCTCAGCCAGCTCGAATACTTCCGTTAGCCTACGC
>JBBPDH010030090.1:0-10408 GCA_037974565.1 Clupeocharax schoutedeni
TGCCACTTGAATTTTCCTTCATGTGCGCCGCCATTTTGAATTTTAACCATAATGTTTTAGACTCTTCTGACACCACCTAAGTCTAAGTACCGACATACATGTCCATAACACCCCAGATTCAGCAATGAACACGATTGTAGAAATAATAACTAAAACATGCTGTACACGCATGTGACCGCTAAGCCACAGGAGGTTAGAGCAGTGGTCCCCAACCACCAGGCCACGGACCGGTACCGGGCCGTGGGTCATGTGAGACCGGTCTGCGGGCTGCACAGAAAAAAAAACTTGGACGTTACTTGTGTTATGTTGTTGGCTCGTTGTTATGAAAATACTGTTAATAAAGCTGCGAGTACACATTTGATTTACGTTTATTATATTTTAAAGATACCCCATTATTATATATTTAAACTACCCCAATTTTATGCGCATCATTGATTTGTATAAATGCGTATACGTATATTTATCTGCTACTCCTTAAAGGCCGGACCGCAAAAATTGTTTCTGATATTAAACTGGTCCGTGATGGAATAAAGGTTGGGGACCACTGCCTTAGACCACATGAAATCTGGCTTATTTGCAGTTGGCTTCAAATGTTTGTAGGCGGTTTCAAATCAGGTGAGACAGGTAAATTCTTTTATGTGAGTGGTCCTCATTGCAACTAGAAAAGTGTTACAACTGTTACAACTAGAAAAGTGGCGGTGCATCTCAATCACATGACCTTGAATGGTTGAAGCTTTGAAACAGGCATTTGGTGACAGTTTTGTTCTTTCTGGAAGCAGTTTTACAACAGACTCAAGGTTTAAATGTAACTTTTTTATTCATATTTTAAAAGTGCAGTAGTTTTCTAATATGTAGCACAACCGTTCTGCTAGTACATAAACACCATGCAAAATAATCTAAACGTCATAAATGATAAGCTGCAAAGTAAATGCAGCTTAGAGGGGGACTTTTTAATGTGTATTTACAAAATGTCCATCTTAAAATATTCAATTTTGTCCATAATTACAAAGCACATCTGTTTGGAAAATATTTATTGCATTATTGTACTAGTTCACAGTCAGAAAATTGTAAGCAGGCTGTGCTAATAAATGAAAGTCCGTGTTTATATAAGCTAATTTGAACAAACATGCAAGCTTCTCTCCATTATCAGTCACCTGGCGACAGTTCATCTTTGATCCATGAAAATTTAAGTAAGAATGTAAATTTGTATTCCTACAAAAAATATAAGGTCTACTGTATTCGTATAATCATTTGCTAATCTGTCTTTGTGTTTTCAGTTTCACTGAATTTTGATACCTGCCCTTTAGTTGACAATGGAGTCTTTTCTTCCTGCTCTATCCCCCTCCCTGTTCTGCTCCAGGGTTCTCTCTTGCTATTGCACACATACTTGCTCAACCGCTGCACACTCTCTAATTTTCAAAGAACACAAAGAATCAGGCTAAGCAAGAAACCTGAGTAATCTCCTCCCCTTCTCTACAGTTTTTCAAAATATCTAAGTAGTTATACACAGCTTTTTTTCTACCGAGGTTTAAGCAATTGACTCAGGCTGCTTTTTGCATGAATCCCATGCAATGCTGTGTTGAAAACTGAACATTTTGCTGAGATTCTTGTGAAAATGGGAAGACAACTCTTGGCAGTCTTCCTGGCTATCATCGGCTTCCTTGGCACTATCCTGATATGTGCTCTACCCATGTGGAAGGTGTCAGCCTTCGTGGGAGCCACCATTGTGACGGCGCAAGTGTTCTGGGAGGGCTTGTGGATTAACTGTGTGATGCAGAGCACCGGACAGATGCAATGTAAGGCATATGACTCAGTTTTGGCTCTGTCGCAATATCTGCAAGCTACTCGAGCCTTAATATGTGTCTCCATTGCTGTTAGTATGATCAACATTGGTTTGACAGTTGTTGGAGCCAGATGTACTAACTTCTACCGTGAGGACCTTCGTGCCAAATCCCAGATTGGAATACTAGCTGGGGTGGGCTATATCATTGCAGGCTTACTGTGTCTGATAGGTGTTAGCTGGTCAGCATACAACATCATTGTGGGCTTCTACAATCCTCCCGCTATAACAGCGACAACAGGAGAACTGGGGGCCTCAGTCTATGTAGGATGGGCTGCTGGCTTCCTCTTGGTTGTTGGTGGCAGCTTATTTATCAGCTCCTACTCCAACAGCTGCTGAACATTGGAACAGATGGATTTTCTTTAAGCTGCCAGCTGTCAATAAAGTGGATGGAGAAGGACCATTAACTGTACGATAGGTCTGGCTGATTATTCACGAAGAAGAACTGAAAAAATAGCATTTTTCTATGCTACAAGATGTGAAGTGGAATTTCTCATAACAAACAAATGAACTCTAGAAAGGTCAAATACTTTCCAAAATATGATGCTAAGCCTAAAAATCACAAGACCTTTTAGAACACATATGATAATTGTACTTATTGTAGATCCAAAAATGCCCACTATGAAAAGTATTGAGTCCAAAAAATGAAAGTGTAGAAATAAGACATCGCCAACAAACTGTATTTTGTCAAATGCCAAATGGGCATTTGCACTTTGTATAAAAATGCTGACTCTTTTTTGCAGTTCTCTACAAAACAAAAACATTATAAAACATTTTTGCATTATCAGTGGTATTTTCTGTATATATTGTTTGCATCTGGAATATCTTCTAAAATGTGAATTCTTCATTGTATAATAAAAATAATCACAATCATCAAATTTGATTTGTATTCAATCTTTGTCTCTTTTTTTAATTGTTCAGAGGCTTAACAGAATATTCAAGAGCAGTAAAGCTGCCATATTAGCTATGTTAGCTGTGGCCACTTAGACCTGACAGTATAAAAGACCCAGAGACAGTTTACCACAAGTGAGTGTAGTCTTTAAAAACTAAAGATTAAAAGTTTCATTCTTATCCACCCTTAGCAGCTTTATTAAAATTATTTTGAGATAAATGAGATTAAAACCATTTTCATTACCTACTGATCCAAATTATTAGACAAATCCTTTTATCCAAATCCTAGACTAATAAGGTTTCTCAGATTCGTTCAAAATTTTCCAAAAGCTCTACAAAATTAATCAATATCTATGAAGGTTTAGTCCCTACATACAGTAAATAGCAGTACATCTCTTAGGACAACGTTTATTCTAACCTTGGGCAGTAGCTAAGTAATAACAGGTATCTATGTTTATTGATATTATTGTGTTGTTTGATTAAATGTACCTAAAGCTGCCCTTTAGTGTTTATGTCCAATTAGAAAAGAAGGGTGTTAACAAGGGCAAATGAGGATTCCTAAAAATGTGTACTTAGACATAAGGTCATTAACAAGCATTTGTAAAAAGTAGGAACAAAGAGTGTCATGCCATCTTGAAGAACTTTTGGAAAATACATGGGAGTTTGTCAATGTGGTAGCACCATCTGCTGAACAAATACTCAGATCTGATCTGTCTCTACAAAGTGAGCTCATAGTTTTTCCAGAGCCTTCAATCCAAAATCTACCAGTGACTGAAAATTGAAATATGAGATGGAATACATGCATTATAACCAGGGGCTGACATATTTTTACTCTAATACTCTAATTAGTACCTACGCACCCAAAACCTTGGGTGTTAAGTCGAGGGGGCGGACTGTTAAGCAAAGGGGGTGGGACAAGGCACTCAGTACTATTATGTTTCTTTTAAAGGTTTTCCTTCTTGCTTGCATACCACTTATGTCAATCCCTAGCCATAACCCAGAGAACAATTCTTGTTCAAATATACTATATATACTATATATATACTATAAAACTCTATATTCTGGAAAGTAGCAAAAATGTTCTTTATAATAATAGAGGAATCCTTTTTGGTGTCATATAGAACCCTTTTAAGATGTAAGATGAAATGTTTACTACAGATATTCTCTCAAAAAGAAAAACTATATGTACACTTAAATGCTTCTAGAACCTTTTCAGTTACTAGAGACTCCTTGACAAATTATTTTTAGGGTATTGAATGTCTTGTGCCATGTAACATAGCAGAAATATCTCAATTCACTTTTGTCAGTCCAACTGGTTATATTAAATATTGGGTAAAGGTAAGACATTGTTTTCTTTAAAGCTTGTTTGGACTTCCGGTTAGCTTTATCAAATTCTTTTTTTCATGCCTGTTGGTCAACTGCAGCGAGAATCAAGTCAGACTGGAAGAGCATGTCTTTTCCAGACTCCTCCCTATTGTTTCTTGCTTTTTTCTTTTTCTTTTTTTGGAAAGTTGATCATATAAGTAAGGGGCAGTAGTTAAACGACAGTCACGCTGCATACATTCAAGGAAAGACATAGCTTTGGTTTCTGCCTGAATTCATCCTCTCACGACAAACGTGAAAATGGTGTCAACCAGATGTCAGATGCTGGGCCTCATTCTGGCACTAATTGGATATGTGGGAGCCATTCTTATCTGTGGCTTGCCAGCCTGGAAGGTGTCAGCTTTCATTGGTGCCAACATTGTGACTGCCCAGATCTTCTGGGAAGGCCTATGGGCAAGCTGTGTGGTCGACAGTACAGGCCAGATGCAGTGTAAGGTCTATGATTCACTCCTCGCTCTTCCACAGGATGTACAAGCTTCTCGTGCCTTGGTGGTTGTTGCATTAATTGTTGGAATCTTTGGAATACTCCTTGTAACCATTGGCGGAAAGTGCACCAGCTTTGTCGCAGATGAAGTCTCAAAGGCTAAAGTCGTCATTGCCGGTGGCATCGTTTTCATCATCACAGGTTTTCTTGTCCTGATTCCAGTGTGCTGGACCACGAATACCATCATCATGGACTTTTACAACCCAGTGATTGTTGATGCCCAGAAGAGGGAATTAGGAGCCAGCATCTATATTGGTTGGGGAAGTGCTGCCATGTTCTTCCTGGGTGGAGGTCTTCTCTGTAGCTCATGCCCACCAAAAGATGACACTCATGACTCTATCTATAATGTAAAATATTCTCAGGCTAAATCTGTGAACAGCAGCAAGGTTTATGTGTGAGAGGACAATCTGTTTTGCTCAGTTTTGTGGATTGCTAAATTGCTTAGAAAATGGGCAATTCCACTTAAGAACTTTTTTATTGACTATCGTATATCTACTAATTTGAAATATGTGGTGAGTAGACTGAAGATCATGTATAAACACACTGACTTTTAAACTCAAAAAAGGAACAGACTCTCAATATGAACTAAGTAACAAAGTTTATTGCTATAAAATATATACCAATGTATCATTTGTGATTATTTTACTTTCATTCACCTACTAACCTGGTGTACTGTGCGCTGTGTGCCCCCCACCCCACACCCCAATTTTATAAAAGAAGGAGAAGACAACTGGTCTTTAAAAAATGCCACATTATGCAGAAACAAGGTTTTGTTATGGAAACAACAGTACGATGCAGCCAATCTCATGTATGTAATACTTGTCATAACATAACTGTTTATTTGTAAGCCAATATTTTATTATTTGTCCGTATTAAGAGTGGAAAACAGACCTTTGGAATTAAATATGTACAAGAACTATGAATGTAATCATGCTGTACTGTCAATCAGTAAATCACTATTTTTACTCATCATTGTACTTTTCTTTTTAAATTCAACACATTTCCTGTTTTAGAAATCAGTAGTGTGACTTTTGTGTGATACAGGAAATAGACCTCATGGTCTATAGCCTTGATGAATCAGTATCAGTAGAAAAGGTTTCTGGGGATGTATTAGGTCAATCATGGGTGAGGCAACATTTTTATAACCTCTGTGACAACAGTCCTAGAAGCTGGAGTTTTTGTCAACATGAAACTCCAATATTCATCTATTAATTGAATGTGCTTTTGCTGTATATAGGCCTATTTATGCTTTAAATGCAGTAGAGGATCGAGCTGCCTAAACCAATACTCAATTAAGACGTACAAAAGTAGCTGATAAAAACCACAAATTTTTTATTACAATTGTCACGGTCGTGGGGGCTAGCCCCCTCGACCGAGAGCTTCCTTGGAGTATTGACCAGACTTGAGAATGTGAATCTATTTCTGTGGTTTTTATTCAAAGCAAAACAAAACAGGAAAACAAACCTGGCTCAGTGGACGTTACTAGAACATGAACGTGAGAAACGAGAGGCAGGTTGTAAACCAGGAAAATGAGGCGATGGACTGACCCCGAATGTACGCAAAACAGAACTTAAATACAGCCAGTCATTAACCCTAAACACAAACAGATGAAAACTCAACTCATGTGACTTTAAACACAAAACAGATGAAACCAAACAGAAAAGGATATCAAAGTAAATGTCCTAAAAAATAAACAGAAAAGCAGTGGCCCCTACTGGCCACTGACCAAACCGTTACAACAATGTAGAACTGTAGCAGTACATCCAAAATCTATAAATATAGAAACTGAAGTAAGACGCTGTTCAGCTTTTGGTGTACGATGGTCTAAAATAAAACAATAAATTTCCAGGGTACAATAGAACAGACGTTGAACCAAAATAAGTTACAAATGTCATTTTTGGGACCTTAAAAAATGGCTGAGACAGTAGAATCCACCTCCATCAGGTCCATATGTACAAACCCTTTTTGTTTACGGCTGGGGAAAAAATCTGGTTTGGCTGGTAAAGTGTAAGTTTACACTGATGGAGGCATGTAGAAGTATGAAACTCTTCTCTTATTCACTTATTGTTTAGATTGGAGTAACTGCTTGATCAGTTAGTGCCCAGGTGGACTCTTGTGACAGGACAGGTTTGGCTGAGTGTAGACAGAACTAAAGCTGCCAAAAAAAGGAGATGTACAGTTTCAGTGACAGAATATGTTTGTAACAGTGAAAACGATAGAGAAACAGGCAAAGCTAAGAGCAAACACCTCTGAGGGCACCTGCCGTCATTTTTATACAGCGATCCAGAGAGAAATGGCTTCACTGCGCTTACAGATGTTGGGTAGTACACTTGCCCTGTTTGGCTGGATAGGCGCTCTTCTGACCTGCCTCATGCCAATGTGGCGGGTCACTGCCTTTATGGGAACGACCATTGTGACCTCCGAGGTCATGTGGGAGGGCATCTGGATGACTTGTACTATCCAGAGTACAGGTAACATTCAGTGCAATCCTTATAAATCCACGCTGGCACTTGGAACTGACCTGAAGGCTGCTCAGGTTCTCACAGTGGGGTCCATCTTGACTGGCGCACTGGGCCTCATCCTGGCCTTCATTGGAGGAAAGTGCACCCGTTTCCTATACTACAGAGAAGACACAACAAAAGCCAGAACTGCCAGTGCTGCTGGTATCACACTGATCATTGCTGGTATTCTATGTCTGATTCCTGTCTCTTGGACTTCTATTGCAATGGCTCAGGCATTCTACAACCCACAAATGATAGACATCCAGCGCAGAGAGCTTGGAGCAGCTATCTACCTCGGTTGTGGTGCTTCTACTCTGCTGTTGCTTGGTGGAGGCATGCTCTGCAGTACTTGCTGCAGTGTAAAAGCAGAAAACCACAGCCCCTCTGTCCAGTACCTGACTGTACGCTCATCCCATGCTGAATCTGGCGAAGCAAGTTCACAGTATCTCGTCTGTCAAGTCAGGACAAATGGGAGCACAATCGATGAGGTCTCAGTGGAGTAAAGGAGAATCAGCAGAAGGATGGACCGGTTTATGCAGGATCTGAACAGAGTAAGCTGTCAACCACAAAATTCCAGCTTGCCAAAGAAAAGTCGACAGTGGAGTCTGAGCAGAGAGAGGAACTCTTAACAAATTCTTCTTACTCCTCTTATTAAAGCCTGGCAGCTCCTCAAATTAGTGAGCCAGGACCAACAAATTTGAAAAGTCTTACAGTTAAGCTGAAACATTATTCCCATCAAAAGACCTACACAAGACACTTAAAAGATTCTTTAAGACTCTCTGTAAGGATCCTGATGAGGGAATAATCAAACTCTTAGACATCCAGAATGCTCTTATCAGCAGGTTGCTTAAAAATATATTGCCGTGTTTAGATTTGGCCCATATTTTTAAAATTATATTTGTTGGCATATTTATCATCCTTGTTGTTCTAATTTCTACATTTTATTCATGTTTATATATAAACATCAGTTTTAGAACTGATGTTGGAAAATAGCAGCACCTGCATATACTTTGACCAGCAATCCCATTTTGGATTTCACAGCAGGAGTCTAGTAACACAATTTTAAAATAAAACCTCTATGACCTACGGGGTAGTGAGCACACAGGATGAATCACTGAAGCCAATAATAACTATTAATGTAGGGAATAATCAAATAGAAGCAGACATTTTTGGATTAAAAAAAATGTATGGAATCCTGCTGGAAGGAACACTTGATCGAGCATGCCTTAACTGAATTACAGGAATGGACACCTTTAAAATATTGAAACAGAATGAATCAATATTATTTAGACACCATTTCAAATTTTGTGATTCTTAAAAAGACAAATATAGTCTCTGTCTGCAATATAAAATCCTGTCAGCTATGTGACTGAATTGCTTGAGTCTTTTTTTTTTTTGTTGTAAATTAAGCTCAATCTATTCAGGGACACTATTCAGGGTACTAATAAATTAAATCAACATTCCTGCCTTTCCAGTTTCTCTGATAATAACAAAGAGCTCTCATTGAGGCCACTGGCTGCTTCCAAAGATGGACATTTGACCTAAAAAAGTCCTTTTGTTTTTACCCTCCTATGTTTCCCTTACATCATACACTGGGCCTCAGGAGTGAAAGAGAGTCCCAGGCCAAACCGGTTCAACAGAGAGTGAAGTCACGGAAGTAGTTTGCGTTTCATGCAAACGTTGAGTATTCAAAAATATACAAAACTAAGGGTTTCACTGCATGTAATGAGGGTTTGCTACATGATCATGTGCACACAATTTCTTTAGCAGTACTGTGTTTCGATGCACATATCAATATAATAATTTATGAACATAAATTATGTTGAATGTTTCTTGTTTAGGAGGAAAATACAAATAAAGTACTTTTAATTTAACTCTTTGTTGATTGTGATGTTTCATCATCTGGAACTGTACAGTTGGCAATGAAATAAAGTATTGCTTTACAAGGCTTGTATTGCTTTTTGGCTTTATGTGTTTTTAAATTTACATTTGACAGTTTACAGAGACAGAGTGACCGAGCATTAGGAATACTGGTAAACACATTAAGCTTTCTATAGATATCCTCATGATGTTGAAAAAAAAGTAGATAATTTTACTTTCATAGGAACCATTAACCATTAAGAACAGAAAGAGTAGCTCTAGCACATTATATGAATTATGATCTACATGACTTTTTGCAGTGCACTTTCACAAATACCGCATCACTTAATAATTTAATTATTATTTAATTACTATGCCTGTCTGGTTCAAAAGAGAAAACAGCTAGCAAAACAGTTCCTTTTACAAAACCAACACATTTTTGAAGCAATGCTCCCATCTAGTGGTGAAATCTTGATGAAAACGCTTCAGGCTTACAGTTTTGTTGATTATTTCAAGGAGGAGGATTTTTGGCATGTATTTTAGATGCATTAAACAGAAACATAATGAATTTGGATTTAGTCATATTGTAGACTGAAGCCTTCCTCAGGTTTTTCCAGAACTAAAATCAACATATGTCCTATATGAAAACAATGCCTGTCAGGGGCGTAGCACCAAATTCTGGGCCCTATGCACAAGCAGTGGCCATGGGCCCCCGTAAACTCAAGGTTCGCAACTACAAATCTACAAATAACCTAACTACTAATCTAAGAACTCTTATATGTATAACAAAAAAGTCTTATTAAGGTAGCTTTGCTGCTCATATGACAGCATATCCTCATGAACCTATATGACATTAAGCCTACATTAAGCCTTCATTAAGTTGAAAAAACAAAACAAAACAAAACAACAAAAAACAAAATCTACAAAGTTAGACTATTATAGTCCAATAAATATTAATTTTGTTTTCGTATTTGTGTACTATTGAAATGGTGTAGGCTATGCAAACAAGGCATCATGTAATTTCAAATTTTTGTGTTATGCCATTGTGTTATTAGTAGGGGTGTGACGAGATCCGTTTGGTCTCGCAAGACCGTGACGATATCCTTGCGTTACTTAAAGCTGCGCCTGTGAAGAAAACAGAAAGAAATTCAGTTCGCATGAAAGAGCAAAGAACCCTATCTTTCTCTGTATCTCTCTCTTTTGCGCGCGCGCTTTCTCTCGTGACTTTTCTGGAGCGCGTGTCTCTCTATCTTTCTTTGCATCTCTCTCTCTTGTTCTGGAGCGCACGGATCCAGAGCGTGTGTCTCTTTCTCTCTCCCTTCCCTCTCTCCCGCGTCTCTCTATCTTTTCTGTATCTCTCTCTCGTGACTTCTCCATATTTAAACCTCGGGTTTATCTTTACATTTTCTTTAAGGGTGATGTATTAAACTGTTTAAAATGAAGTGAAAG
>JBBPDH010030162.1:0-10406 GCA_037974565.1 Clupeocharax schoutedeni
GGGAGCTCTTGCCATAGATATGTTGGCTCTCGCACTGTATTAGGACAATGGACCGTTCTCAGCCGCTTCAGCTCTGAAGCAACCCGGGAAAACTATCGGCATGGATTTTTGCCGATAACCAATAGTTCCGTTAATCAACTATAGGTGCGGATGAATCGGCAAAACCGATACATCGGTCGACCTCTAGTGTAGAGTGTGCCAATGGAATGTTAAAGTGCATTGTGCCATTATAGCACAGCACTATTTAACAGAGTGAAAAGTGACCTGAGTAATGTAAGCAGAGTAATTTAACAGAGTGACCAGAGTAATGCATAAACAGTGTAAACAGTGACCAGAGTAATGTAAGCTGTAGTGAAGCAACATGTGATGTAATAATAAATCAGTTAAGATATGAAATATGAATGATTGTTCTGAAATATGACTTTGGATATGTTATGCGGTCCCGTTTCAGTCCGTTACAGTGATGTTACGAGGGGCGTGGGGGCATGTTCTGATTTAGGACTCGAATGGCCTGAGGATAGAAGCTCATCTTGATTCTCTCTGTTTTGGCTCTGATGGTGCAGAATCTTCTGCCCGATTGCAGAAGTTGGAACAGTCCGTTACTGGGGTGGGATGAGTCCTTCAATGTCCAAACTGCTTTGGACCAACATCTCCTGATGTAAATGTCCTGTAGGGAAGGGAGAACAGTCCTGCAGCAGAGTTGTGCTGCACGGATCACTCTCTGGAGAGCTTTGTGGTCCTGAACACAGCTATTCCCTTACCAAGATGTGATGCTCTGTGTGAGCATGTTTCGGAGTATGGCGCGGCCACGTTCAGATGCCTTCCTGAATGCTCCGCACAGACTGTGCCCTTTTTTTGTTTTTTTACTTATTTATTGCCTTATGTCATGTTTTTTATTGCCTCATCATGTTAGTGTCAGCTGGTTTAATAGTTTATGGTAGCAGAGCGCTTCTCAACATTGGTAATACATTTGTTTTATTACATTTAATCTTGGACACTTTTAAACCCGACCCGTCGTGACCGGCTGAGATACTGCATAGCTTGGACAACAACAAAGGACGCGACGCTCGCCCGAGATGCAGAACAAAGAAGCACAGAGGGTCATGTGCTGGCGTCCAAAACAGGCTAAGACAGCAAGCGCACCGTGCACCTTTGCCCAGTATCCTGCTGGCTAATGTACAGTCACTGGAGATGAAGCTAGACGACCTAAGAGCCAGGGTTACTTTTCAGCGAGACATGAGGGATTGTAACATTCTGTGCTTCACTGAGACATGGCTGACCCCCACCGTGCCGGACCGTGTTGTTACTCCGTCGGACTCATTCTCAGTGTTCCGCATGGACAGAACGGCAGTTTAACAAAACTGGTGCGATGACAGGAGCATTTCCACTAACTCCAGCGGCTGCTCACCCCATTTGGAATACCTGAGCATTAAGTGTCGTCCTTTCTACCTGCCCTGTGAGTACAGCTCAGTCATAACCACAGCGGTCTACATCCCACCCCACGCGGACACAAGAATGGCTCTGTCTGAACTACATGATGTGCTGAGTGCATTTCAAAACAAATATCCAGACATTGCTCTCAAGCTGAACGAGTTTTACGCCCGTTTTGAAGTTAGCCAGGCAGCTAGTGCTATAGCCTGACAACAGAGGATGGTGATGTCATCAGCGAGGAACGAGTGATCAGCTTCGTGGAGCGTGACGTCCGAGGGGTGCTAAAAAGAGTGAACACCAGGAAACCGGCAGGTCCAGACAGAATCAGCGGCCGTCTGCTGCGTTGCTGTGCTGACCAATTAGCAGGTGTGTTCACTTCCATCTTTAATGAGTCCCTGGCAAAGTGCGTGGTCCCCACGTGCTTCATCCCCGTGCCCAAGAACAACAAGCCCTCATGCCCAAAACGACTACCGACTGGTTGCACTGACTTTGGTGGTAATGAAGGTGTTTGAGAGGCTTCTGAAGAACATTATCTCCTCCATCCCAAGCACCACAGACCTGCTTCAGTTTGCCTACCAACCCCACAGATCCACAGAGGATGCCATCTCCCACATCCTGCACACCACTCTCAGCCACGTGGACAAGAAACAGGGTAACTATGTGAGATTGCTGTTTGTAGACTACAGTTCAGCATTCAACACAATAGTACCCTGTAGACTGTTCACGAAGCTGAGAGATCTAGGACTCAACAGCCGTCTGTGTGCATGGGTGCTGGACTTCCTCACTGGCAGATCTTAGGTGGTGAGGAGGGGTAGGTGTGTCTCTGACAGCATCACCACCAATACTGGAGCTCCACAGGCGTGCGCCACTGCTGTACTACCTCTACACTTCTGACTGTGTGGCCTCTTATAGTTCCAACACCATTGTGAATTTCGCTGACGACACAGTGGTGTTAGGCCTCAACTTCAACAACGATGAGGCAGCCTACATGGGCAAAGTGGAAAAACCTGGCATTGTGGTGCCAGGACAACCACCTCCAGCTGAACGTTTATAAGACCAAGGAGCTGGTGGTGGACTTCAGAAGGAGTCAGCAGCGGTTCTTCAAACACCTCAACATCAACAGAGCTCCAGTGGAGAGGGTCCTGTCCTTCAAATATCTTGGTGTCCACATCTCCTCAGACCTGACATGGACCGCTCACATTCAGGTCCAGTCCAAAAAGGCTAAGCAGCGCCTGTACCACCTCTGACAGCTGAGGAAGTTCGGTGTCTCTCAAGTGATCCTCAGGATTTTCTACTCAGGTGCTCACACAGCACATCACATCACATCCTGGTATGGGAATAGCTGTGTTCAGGACCGAAATGCTCTTCAGAGAGTGATCCAAGCCGCAGAACGCTGCTGCAGGAATGTTCATCTTTCCCAGGAGGACAATTACATCAGGAGATGTTGGTCCAGAGCAGTTCAGACATTGAAGGACTCGTCCCACCCCAGTAACGGACTGTTTCAACTTCTGCAATCAGGCAGAAGTTTCCGCACCATCAGGGCTAAAACAGAGAGACTCGAGGAGCTTCTATCCTCAGGCCATTCGAGTCCTAAATCAGAGCATGCCCCCACGTCCCTCATAACATTACTGTAACGACTGAAACAGGACCCCCATCCAATGTCATATTTCAGAACATTTACTGTCATTTCATATCTTATCTGATTTTTTATTACATCACATGCTGCTACAGTACAACTTGCATTACTCTGGTCACGGTTACACCGTGTAATATATAACTCTGGTCACTGTTTACCCTATTTATATATTACTCTGGTAACTGTTTACACTATATATTACTCTGGTCACTGTTTACACTGTTTACATATCATTCTGGTCACTCTGTTAATTACTCTGTTTTAGGGATGCATCGGCCTCGATACCACATTTTCTAAGTTACTCGTACTCGTTAAAAGTCCCCTGATTCCGGGGGCCAATACCACGGTCTGAGAAATGTCTATGATTGAGCGGTGCGTAAGGGGTTAATCACAGGCACTGAGTGACCGCCCCCAGACCCCGGCTGCAGCTCAGGGCGCGGAGAAGGAGAGGCAAGACATATCCGCCGTGTGGAACTATTTCAAAGTGAATGAAGACAACAAAACAAAGGCGAAAATTGTCCATAAGAGGCTCAAAAGGTAGCGCATTTAAGTAATTTAATTAAGCACCTAAAATCCCAACACGACAACGAGTACAAAGAGTTTACTAGTGCTGCCGCGATTATTCAAAGTATTCAACGTAATAGAATATGAAAATTGGTCGACGACAATTTTTTGGGTCGAATATTCGGCTATTTATTTTTTGGTCTCAAATGCCTCATCCAGAGAGCTTTTGCTTGTCTGAGTTCACGTAATTCCCTTCCACATCACTAGTATTTGCTGTGCTCACCCTGCAGGCTATGCTCTCTTCCCCTCTACCCCATGTTTTGAGCATGGTAGAAGGTGCAATGCTAATCCCAATTATTTGTCTGTTTCTGCCAAGGTAAAAGAGACTTTGGCAGAAACAGAATGAACAAATAAATGGGTTACTGTGCTAAGAGTAACCCATTTATTTGTTCATTCTGTTTCTGTATCCAAAATCTGAACGTTAGCATTAGTGCTAACATTAGCATTAATGCTAACAAACTCTAAGCTATGTCTGGTAAGCCAATTGAGTCCGTTTTGTGGCAAACAGTCACAAACCAAGAAATAAGACCCATTTGATTTCATCCCCATGAATTCCATAATTCTGAACGTGATGACTTTCCACCTCGTACTATCAGTCTGCTGGTTCTTGGCTTCGGCTGTTTCAGTTTCATATTCAGTTGCATGGCGTGTTCTAAGAAGCCTGATCATGTTAGTGGTGTTAAAATGGCAAGTTTATAGTTTAGTTTTTATTTCTTAAAAGGTTAAAGAAAACTTATTTCATGGATGTCAGCAGTACACTTTGGTGAGGAGGGTAATGACAGTTTTGTTTCTTTTCATTTTGTCTTTTGCCATCTTGGCTATAATGGATCAGTTTTTGTTTGAATTCTATAAGTAACAGAAGTGTACAACACATTCAGTGTTTGTTGTTTTGGATATATACATTTGCACTGTTAAAACTGCAAATACTAACTGGAAGTGGAAGGGTCTAGTGTATTCATATTTAGCCTATATATTTTCTTTTGTATTTATATATTTATACCTTGGAAATATATACTTTTATAGTATATGCAGTGGCGTAGTTCTGGTCTTGTGGACGTTCAGCCGTGTACACACCTCGGCAACCAGTTGCGCCTCGAAGTTTCAGCCCTGGTCGCTGTGCAGCTTCTTCGGCGCCCCAAACCGACAAAATAACTCCTCCACTAATTTTCTAGCGATGGTGTCCGCGCTCTGGTCAGCAATCACGTATGCCTTGGGCCACTTCATGAATTAGTCCATGGCCACTAAGACATAGTGATTGCCAGCCTCCGTTCATGGAAACGGCCCTAACACGTCGACCCCCACCCTCTCCATGGGAGCCCCCACGACATAGGTTTGCATAGGCGCGCACAATTTTTTCCCTGGCCCGTGCAGGTGTCGAGCAGTGCACAAACAACTCTACGTCCTGTCTACAGCCCAGTCAGTAGATGCGTCTGCGCAGCCGTGCTAATGTTTTTGAGGTCCCAAAATGGCCAACTCCTTTGGCGCCGTGGACTGAGCGCAGGACCTCCTGATGCAGCCCATGGGGCACCAGCAGCTGCCACACTACGCGCTGACCGTTGGGATGTCACCAACCATGATAACACAGTCCTTGCTTTACTGCTAAGTTCTCCCACTGAGACCTATATGCTTTCACCTCGGTTTCAGCAACTGTGATTTCCTCCCACTCCGGCCGCTATGCCCGCTCGAGCTAGCCCCGGACCTGTCTAATAACTGGGTCGCTCTCCTGCTCACTCCGCAGTCTATCAACGTCCACCCCGCTATCAATTTGGGTAACAGCTATTAAATTATGTGCGCTACCCTGTTATAGCGCGCAATGCCGACATGCCCCCACCTCACACGGCCGGCGCGACAACGCATCTGCGTTACAATGCTGTCGGCCCAGTCTGTGCTGCGCGTCGAAGTCGTACTCTTGGAGTGCTTTGATCCACCGTGCGAGTTGGCCCTCAGGGTTTCGGAAACTTAGCAGCCATGTAAGCGATGCATGGTCCTTGCGGAGTAAAAACCGCCGTCCACACAAATACGTTGAGAGTGGCACAAATTCTGCACTACTGCGAGCAATTCTCTCCTTTTCACGCAGTAGTTCCGTTCTGGCTGGCTCAGGGCCCGACTGTAATAGGCAACGATGCGCTCTCCCGCTTCCGTGACCTGTAACTGAACCGCACCGATGCCCCCATCGCTCGTGTCAGTGTCAATTACAAATGGTTTGTTCAGGTCTGGGCTTGTCAACACCGGGGCTTTCCCTAGTGCCTCTTGCAGCTGTGCGAATGCCTCCTCACACTCCTCTGACCACCGGAAAACTCCCCCTTTCTCAGTGAGCCGACGTACGGGCCATGCCATCGCGGCAAAATCCCGCACGAAATGCCGATAGTATGAGGCAAGCCCTAAGAAGCTCCGCACCTCCCTCTCATTCCGTGGCGTAGGCCAGTAACACACCGCAGCAACCTTCTCCAGATCTGTAGATACCCCCTCCCCACTGACTATATGCCCCAGGAACTTTCTGGTGAAACGGCGTGCATTTCTTCGGGTTCAGTTTCAGCCCAGCCGTGCGAATAACCCCCAAAACATCTCTAAGGTTTTTCACTGCCCCTTTGAATGTCTTTGCGTGGACCAACAAATTGTCCAGGTATACTATGCATTTTGGCCATGGTATACACCTGACTAAGCGTTCCATAAGCCTCTCAAATGTGGCTGGACTGTTAGAGCCCGAACGGCATAACTTTAAATTGCCATAGGGCGTGCCCAATAGTAAACGCCGTTTTTGTCTTAGTGTGTGCTGCTAACACTACTTACCAATACCCGCTCTGCATATCTAGCGAAATAAACCACCGCAACCCCACTATCGCATCTAACGCGTCGTCTATATGCGCCAAAGGGTAGGAGTCTTTAGTCATTACCTGTTTGAGGCACCGGTAATCCACGCAGAACCTCCAGCTGTTGTCTTTTGTCGGTGCCATTTACCTCGGTGGAGAATCATTGAAAACAGGCAACTGTTCTTCGCTCAATTGTAACAAGCTTTTATTAAAAACATTTGCAAATGGAGAGAATTATTCATTATTTTCATTATTCATTATTTCATGGGACGGTCGCGAAGCTTGCTGGGCTGCGCTTACCTCTGCGTCTGTGTCGCTGCCTCTCTGCTGCGGTGTCCAGCCTGAGGATGCATTCTTCCACGACCTCGACCAACCACACCTCGTGCTCTATCGTTACACCATGGGCAGTGAGTGTAAGCAGCCATCTCTCATCACGGCTCGATCCCCTGTCACCGTTGAGAGCTGCACGGTGGTTTCTTCCCAGGCAGGTGGGTTCGGTTGCTGGGTTCATGGCAGGACTCCCGGGCGGACGATGGTGATGGTGTCCACTAAGGCTCGGCTGCAGACCCCGTCATTCTATTCTGAGGCCTTCGGGGTCTCCCAGTCATCCCACTTGCGGCTCGCTTCTCTTTAGAGTGGCTTAGGAAAAGGCAGACAGTGCAGGCCTCTTTGCTCCATCCGCTGGGCGTCTCCTGGCAGCTTTGCTTTTTCCTCGCTTGGTAGTGGCTTACTGCAATATTGAGCAATGTGTCCCGCTCGGCCACAGAGGAAACAAACTCTCGCTCGCTGGGGTTTTACTAACTCAGCCATCTCACTTCTTGTGCCGACCTCGGCAATCTGTTTCGGGGCTTCTCTTGGCTCTGTCTCGCTGGCCGCGACTCTCCGGTGGGGGGACACTTTGGGCCGGCTGCCCAAGATGGCTTCTGCATGCTCCTTTGGGCCACCATCAGGGAGGTCAGCACGTGGAGGCGCACATGCTGCTGCAGACTGTCAGGGGAGAGCGCGTGAAGGAATTCGTGCAGTGCCAACTCTTCCTGGACCGCCACTGGGAAACGCAGATAGGCCCGGCGGGTGTAGTTCTGGCGGTCTCTGTCGAGTACACCCCACGCTCTCAGAGTTGGGCTCGCGGCGTCTCTTCCTGTGCTGGCTGGCCAAATCACTGCTGCAGGGCCACCATCAGCTGCTCGAAGTCCCAGCGATCTTCCAGCAGCCGATCAACGAGCACCTTCAGCGCTTCCCCTTCCAGAGCCATGGTGAGATGAATGGCCACCAGCCATTGTGCTAGCCCGCCAACTTGACTTGGCCAGGTAGGGCTCCAGCAGTGCCTTGCCGTTGAACCTCGGCAACTTGACGGCTTTTGGGGAGCCCGCCGTCACCACTCTCTCGCTGTCATCCTCAGCCCGGCCTCTCACTGGCGTACAGTAGTGGTCCGCCACTCGCCGGCTGACGCTAGCGCCATCTGGGCACGCCAGCCCCCTCCCGGCTCTGTCCAGCATGGCGTCAAGTTCCACGTCCGACACCTGCTCCATCAGGGCGTCGACCTTCCTCAATCCCACTTCTGACACCAATGTGACGAGCAGTAGAGGAAGGCGACAGACAGCTCGGATCTTGCATCACTGTAGCTTTTATTTTTCACCAACACAAACACAGTGAAAGCACCGCACGTCTTTCCGCTGTGCCCACTAAACTACAACGAACTAAAATCCCCCTAAACACCTCCCGCTGACACCCCTTTTCTTGCCAGAATCACAGGTGCAGCTAGTTAACCCTCCCACACAGTTTGCCCACCAACTGGTTGTGTCCCCCTTATGAACCCCAAATGAACCCCTTAGGGCTCAAACAGCCAGTTCTGCTCGCCAAATATTACTCTGGTCACTGTTTTACACTGTTTATATATTACTCTGGTCACTGTTTTACACTGTTTATATATTACTCTGGTCACTGTTTTAGACTGTTTATATATCACTCTGGTCACTCTGTTAATTACTCTGTTTACATTACTCTGGTCATATACTTTACATTACTCTGGTTTTATATTGCTGAGCTATAATTGCACAATGCACTTTTAACATTCCATTTGCTCAATGTACATATAAATGCCCAGATATTAAGTTTATATTTTAATTTTAACGTAGAATTTACTTATTTGTTTTTAATTTTGCACAGTCAGTAATAGGAGTGGTTCAGGATACATTTCAATGTGTGTTGTACTTGTATGACTTGCATGTGACAAAGTATCTTGAATCTCTGGTCACTAAGGGGACCTTTTTTTCTTTAACAAATTAGATAAAATGTGAATACCTTGCAATGGCAAGTAGTTTTAATATTTGATTACATTGCTGGTAAAACTCCTTATTTGTTTAAAAACATTGTTAAACCAAATATTTGTGCTTTTGTTCATACAGCAGTACTTTAAAAATAAAAGTGAGCAATTCAGTACTTTTGAATTGATTATTTAATTTAGCATAAAAAAGTGTCATTAATTGCGATGGGTGCCTCTGTTCTACAGCCGCCAGGGCTCATGTCTGGGGCATCCCCCTCCGCCTCTTGGTGCTCTGCTGTTACAGCGTTGTCATAGGTGTGTTTGTTGTTTCTGCACTGTTACAGTATTGCTGCTGGTTTGTATTTTGTTCTGTGTGTGGGGCTGTTTTTGATTTTCAGATGCAGCATTTGGAGCGATTACACAGTGGCAGTTTTCATTTTGATCTCTTCTTTGTCTTTCCCCTTTTCTCTCCATATATTGGCACCTTTCATTGTCTATTTTCTTTACCCCTGCTGGATCTGTTATTTAAAAATCTGTTAAAATAAATACATTTTAATCACTGCCCAGCATTAGTTTAAATGTCTAAAAACATGTTTTCACATAGCCATTGTGGACCATTTTGTGTGGATTTTGTAAAAGAACACTATACTCATATCTTTTTAAAATTAAGCATGTAATGTTGGAAAAAGTGAAGGGGTGTGAATACCTTCTAGGTATTTGGTCTTTCTCTGCTCAAGTATATCTGTGGCTGGGATTTAGTCATAAATTTATCAAGCTGTAGGTTCAAGAGGGTCACAAGGGTTCTGTGGTGTTCACTATTCTGTTGTACCTGGCACTAAATTTTTATTTTTTATGTTTATTTTACAGAAAGAAGATCAAGTCTTGTTGTCCTACTATCTACGTACAGAGTCAAAATTCACTTCCACAACTACATCAGTTGATACCACTGTAAGGGATTTCTGTGAGTCCAGAGAGGAATATGTGACGATGCTGATCTCAGGAGAGGTTTAATTATTCAGATGCCCCAGTCTTCTGTTAACCTTCCCATCAACACATCATCTCACAGATAAACAAAACAACGGACCTTACCAGTACTCAGAGTGGGGGAGGTGTTTTACTGATAGTCAAATTATACCAGCATGTTCAAACAGGAGAGAAACTGTATCACTGCTCAGTGTGGGAAGAGTTATATAGAGATGGATACCCTCAAACAACACCAGCGTATTCACACTGGAGAGAAAAAAAATCAGTGCTCAGACTGTGGGAAAAGTTTTAGCCTGAAGAGTTCTCTCAAAAGACACCAGCGCATTCACACTGGAGAGAAACCGTATCAGTGCTCAGAGTGTGGACAGAGTTTTCGTCAGAAGATTTCTCTCCAAGCACACCAGCGCATTCACACTGGAGAGAAACCGTATCAGTGCTCAGAGTGTGGACAGAGATTTAGTGATGAGAGGAATCTCAGATCACACCAGCGCATTCACACTGGAGAGAAACCGTATCAGTGCTCAGTGTGTGGACACAGTTTTAGACAGAAGGGTCATCTCAACAGACACCAGCGCATTCACACTGGAGAGAAACCATTTCAGTGCTCAGAGTGTGGGCAGAGTTTTTGTCGGAAGAGTTCCCTCCAAGCACACCAGCGCATTCACACTGGAGAGAAACCATATTACTGCTCAGAGTGTGGACAGAGTTTTAGTGATGA
>JBBPDH010030189.1:0-10406 GCA_037974565.1 Clupeocharax schoutedeni
ATATTGACATTTGCCATCTCCACATCATTGCATTCAGTTTTTATTCACAATTTGTTTAGTGTCCCAACTTTTTTGGATTCTGGTGTGTACAACAGTGCTCAAGTAGTCCACATCTGTTCCTCAAAACCTGTAAAGTTAAACTTAAAATCAACATCCGCTGTTGTTGCAGGTAAGGCACACCTAAACAACTGTCAAAGCAAAGTCAGAAGTTAAAACAAAAGTACACACACATTCTTTACACACTCAAAAAAGCAACCTTCTGACATTAACTCTAACTGCGTTTATTTGTAGGCAACACAGCCCATGTATGCTAATTCAACAGAAATGGTTGTCATGAATAATGCTTATACAGTGGTTTATTGTTTATTTATACACAATGAACGAATAAATAACAGAATCTTCATGTTATGTGCTGCAGTTTAGGGTGAATAATGTTTTTGTGATCATTGTTTTGCCCAGTGAAACCCAGTGAGGCCTGGACTGTGACTGTGATGAGAGGAATTTGCAGTTTTGACTTCTTGGGTTTGTTTTGTCTTGGTATGGAACTTCAGATGAAACAGAAGCACACACACACACACACACACACACACACACACACACACATTTTACCCCACAGGTTCACTCAGGAATGTGACACTATCATCCCATCTCTCATACTTTCCTGCTTATCATGTTCAGGGAATACATGCACACTATATGGGCCAATGTACACGGACACACCAGTTTTTCAGGAATTAGGCTAAGACCCTCACTTCCAGAGAAGGTCAATTATAATGCTTCAGCAAACCAAGACATTTTGGACAAGAACATGCTTCCAACTTTGTGGACCCAGTTTGTGGAAGAATCTTTTCTATTCCAGCATGACTGTGTACCTGTGCACAAAGAGAGCTCCATAAAGACATGGCTGGATGAGTTCAGTGTGGAAGAACTTGACTGGCTGCATCCAACACCTTTGGGATGAACTGGGATGGAGATTGTGAGCCAGGCCTTCTCATCCAACATCAGTGTCTGACCTCATAAATGCTACAGAATGAATGGACACAAATTCCCACAGAAACTCCAAAATCTTGTGGAAAGCCTTCTAAGAAGAGTTGAAGCTGTTATATATTAAAGTCTGTGTTTGAATGCAGTGTCATTAAAGTCCCTGTGGGTGTAATGATCAGGCATCCCAAAACTTTTGTCCATGTATATATATATATATATACACACAGTAAAGCCCCACATTTGCGGGGGCTACATTCCAAGAGCACCTGCGAATTGTGAAAACTGTGTATTTGTGATGAGGTAAATCATGCATAACAATCATGTCTGAACTGTAAATATGCCCCCAAAATACTGTAATTTCATTTGAAGCTCAATACATTTCCCTTTAAAAAATGTTAAAATGTACTATATCTGCCAGAGGTGCATCACAGGGCAGCAGCCAGTCAATGAAATAACAAATACATAAATTTTCAATGTATAATTAGTGTTGCAGAAAACTGCTCACACACACACACACACACACACACACACACACACACACACACACACACACACACACACTTCTTTCAGAATGTTTTAATCCAAAATAGAGATGCATTTTCAACAAGAAATTTTGATTGCGCAGCATTCCAAATCCCAAACAGTTGCTATGGTATTTCTGGTGGTTGCTAGGGTGTTGCTACATGTTTGCCATTGTATTTCAGGTGATTGATGGTTACTATGGTATTGCAGGTGGTTGGCAGAACGGCTGCTATGCTAACATACACTGCCAGTCAAAAGTCTGGGTACACCTAGCTTTTCAGTATGTTTTAAATCCAAAGAATCCAAATCATTCTGTCAAATCACACACTCTGCTTCAAAGCCTAGTCAGGTTTATTTTGAGGGCAACAGTATCATAAAAACAGGATTTACAGGTAAACTGTGCTTAAGTGAAATTAAGGGATATATGTCAACAATTAAAACTATTTAAAATTTGACATTTAAATGTTTAACATATAAAAGATTGATGGTGTGGATCAATACTGGCCTTTTCCTCAAAGAACGGGCATTTTCTTTAAACACAGCTGTTCATTTGCTCTTTTAGTGAGATGTGTGAAAATAATACGCAATTATAAACTGACCCTTGCAGCTTAAAATTTATCACAGTATACAGTATGTTCATTTAACTGCAGACTTATTTCATGTTTTATTGCAGAGACAAAAAAGAGCAGTTATAGGATAGGCATATAGAAAAGCTAGATGTTCTTTTGACTGGTCACGTTCACTGTAGAAAAATCAGATTAGTTTAAAATTCTAAAGCTATTTATTTCTTTTTCTTTTTTTTTTCAGTAAAATGGATGTTCCAGCTGAGGTTATTCTTTTTAAAACACTCCTGATCTTGCATCTTGAAGGTGAGAGCTCCTACTGCTGGTTTAAGGTGCATAGCGTTAGCATTAGGTCCACAGCCTGTAGGATCTAACAGTACAAGCAGGAGGCCGAACATCCTACTGCAGCCATATTACTGTATTACTGACTTTACCATCATTACAGTGGAGAGGAATCACTCAAGCCACAAAAATGGAATAACAAAATAGAGAACAGGCTAAAAGTTAGCCTAGCCATAGCCCAGTTTTGCCCATTTTCTGTGAGTGAAATGGTAAAACGTGTCTGCAGTCTGAATGAGAACAGAAGTAGTGCTTCCATCCTGATTTTTGTTGAGGCACAGTCTAACGTTAGCTTGGTTCTGTTTTTTATACTCTATAGGTCAGTGGCGAGGCTAACATTCCCAATGAGTAGCGCATGCCGAGATTTGGGAGAAAACAAAGATTCACTAAAGGATACCACACATAACTCAGTAAAGTGTTTTAGACAGGAACTTCCCTTTAAGTAAACTTCAGAGCTGCAGTGATTTAACACTTTTAATTGTTTAGTTTATTTACACAAACAGCAATTCATTTTCACCAACCCAAATGTTAACCTATGCACGCACACGCACACACACACACACACACACCGCATATACACCGATCAGTCAAAACATTAAAAGCACCTGCCCTGACTTCACAAGATCGCTCAAGGTGTGCTGTGAAATCTGCACCAAGACGTTAGCAGCAAATCTTTGGGAGGTGGGGCCCAAACTGGAGGCCAAATTAACATCTTGAACTATTTGTCATGTTCCTCAGGTCACTTTATCCAACTGAAAGAAGCCTCAGCCATTATGGAACATGTCACCAAGAAGGGGTGTACTTGCTCTGCAATAATGTTTATGTGATACGTGTCCCACATAAATGCCAGCATAACTTTGCCCAGAGCATCACCCTGGCTCCGCTGGCTTGCTTTCTTCCTGCAGTACGTGCCGTAACACCCAGCCATCCACATGATGTAACAGAGATGATGAAACATCAGACCAGGCCATGTTCATGGTCCAGTTCTGATGCTCATATGCCCATTGAAGGTGCTTTAGGCGGTGGGGAGGGGTCAGCATGAGCACTGGTTATGCAGCACCACACTGTGATGCACTGCCTTCTGACGTCTTTCCATCATAGCCATCTTTTTTTCAGCAGTTTGTGCAACAGTAGCTCTTCTGCGGGATCAGATTAGACGGGCTAGCCTTCGCTCCTCACACGCATCAATGAGCCTTAGCAACCCAGTTGTCTAACAGTCATAATATAGCCCTTGTCAAAGTCACTCAGATCGTTAAGCTTGCCCTTTTTTCCCTGCTTCCAACACATCAACGTCAAGAACTGAACGTTCACTTGATGTCTTAATATATTCCACCCCTTTGACAGGTGCCACTGTAAGAAGATAATCAGTGTAATTCACTTCACCTGTCAGGGCTTTTAATATTGTGGTTGATCGGTGTAAATAAAACATGAATAACTAATTCCCCGCACTTCCCTTTAACATTTGAATGAGTGCAAAGAGGACGCTCGTTTCTGAAAAAAGTCCCTTTTTACTGCACATCAGTGGCTACCAGCATGGCTAGTGTAATTAAAAAAGCATGTATGTTACACTGTATAAAATGGTGTTTCAACCTACGATCAGTGACCTCGCAGTGATTATTAGTTCTATTAGTTGGAACATCCCAATCAACAGCCAGCCTATTTAAAGGAGACCTCCACTGCTTTTCCAAAACCCCGCGACTATAGAGTTAATGTTAGTTTCTTTACAGTGGTGGTGGTGAATGTTGTAACTCGGGTAAATCAATGTCTCCAGCATCAGGCAGCATATTCAATATCACACGTCTTGTATTAACTTTCTGTGACGGAGCTTTTAAAGGCAGAGGTCTGGTTCCATTCACCACCACTGTGAACAGTTCTGACTGTCCAGGTTTATCAAGAACAGAACATTTCACATTCAACCCACTCTTATGACTTTGTTTAAATCTCACATGTTTAATTACGCAGACATTTTGTGAAATCAGTGGACTTCCCTTTTAAGTATAAACACCCTTTAACAGTGTTATTTTGGCTAACAGCCAGTGAAGTTTCAATCACAGCGTGAACAAACAGAACTGAAAATCTGTGCAACATTCATGCTTCTGTGCCCAATACAAAATATTTCATAACAACTTCCCATTCTAAATGGCATAAATATTATTATCCTTTTTAATCAGCTTTACATTCATGAGGCTGACAAAAAAAATGCACTTTGAAATATGCACAATCCCGCCCATGGATACATGATAAACAAAAAATGCCAAAAAGGGGACTAAAGGGTCAGCTGTGGGTCAGTTTCACTTTAAACTGCCTGCACCTAGGCTGCTGTTTTTAGGGAAAATTCTCAAGGTTGACATATGCAGTAGCAGTCAAAAGTTTGGACATACCTATTCATGAACCTTTTTACTCTTATTTCACTCCACTGCAGGTTGTGTTAATATGAAGGCTGTAATCTGGCTGCAGTAGACCATATCACCCACGACTTTATCTACCAGAACTCTCCAACTTCCACCTTCTTACAGATCCTCACATAGTAATCAAACACTATTGCAAACATGATGTAGAAAAAGAAAAAAGAACAAAAAAGCTGTTCCAGCACTTTTGAGAAAAGCTTCTGTTGCTTAGCACGTGCTAGATGGCGTAATAATACAAGTATGTTAAAAAAAAAGTTCTCTAAGATATAACAGTATAAAATTATTTTCAGTCAGACTGTGGGGATGGAGCTAACTGTTGTAAAGCCCATAGAATTATGTGCCTGTGTTTAAGGACCCATATCTTAAATTTTCCTTGTATTTTAATGTGTTTTAATTTACTCCAGAGGACCATCAGTCCTCTTTGTTAAAAAGCACTGATGGCACACCCACTTGCCCCTGAAATACTGTAAAGATAATACTGTTAATGCCATTGATAATAAAAGGGTTAAATCTGGACGGAAGAGCAGTTTTCAAATTTTGTATCAGGCAGAAGGCTATGGACAACCTCTAGGTAAATTGGAGGCGCCTTTCAGAAACAACATTGCGCAAAAGAACAGTGCAAGCAAACCAGAAACTCGACTTGAGTCACCAGAGACCGTATGAAAGTACTCCCTCACAAGGCTGGGAGCCTGGTGACAAATCTAGTGTAATGTGGGACCATGACCTTCAGAACAGGTAGAGGGTAGAGGAGCCTAGGCAGTGATGTGTGGGGTTTGAGCACAGAGGGAGCAGACTTCTACAAATGTCTCTCCATCCACGGGCACCTAAAATGAGTTCAAGAGTCTGCTGGATAGACCCTGAGGAGAATGACCCCGCTGCAACACTGTAGCCTGAGCGGCGGCTTTCACGTTGAGGCAGCCGGGTGGGCATGCCAGTGACCCTCCCTCACTAAGTGGCCATAACCTCTAGATCAAGATGGAGAGATGCCATGTCCTAAGGAATTATATAATCCACTTCCTTGGGGGGGGGCAATGCCAACTCGTCTAATGCCGGTTTGACAACAACTTAATTCGGTCAGAAACAGTCAGTACGAAAACAAAAAAAGCTTAACAGCACAACAAGCCTGCTGGGACAGAATGGTTCTGATTCATACCCCAGAAGTGTCCAAATCCACCATGAAGGGATTTTCGATTTTTGGGGAGAGTGAACACCTGAGACTCCAGAATTAGTCTCAGATATCTACCGCAACCACAAAAGGATATTCTTGGTTGAGGAGACTGGGGAAGAGTGAACATCTGAGATGGCTTCAGGAGTCTATATAATCTCCCATGGTGCACTGTTAAGGGTGAGGGCTGTCAAGGGCGCTGTGATACAGCCCTCAATAAACTTTTGAAGTTTGCAAAACTGGACCTCCTTTGCGTTTCGGTATATGGGACATTCGTGCGCAGCCCCAAGTAGTCAATACATCGACACAGCCCCCCTGAATTTCTACCCAACTAAGAAACCACTGGCTCCCCTAGGTGGAGGGCCATAATTGCCCTGTGGTCAGCTTCTCTTTAATGTATTCTTCCACTGCCTTGTGCTAAGGCTGACAAATGGGTACAGTTACCTCTGGGGATGAGTCATACCTGGGAATAAAAAATGATAATGCTGTAATGGGGCAGTGCAGAGTCAATGACACCACTCTCTACCTCTTTCAGGTCAATGTACTCTGGAAGAGTTCCTCTAACCTCTGGAAATCTGAACAGAGTTAAGGCACTTAGAATCTTGGTGGGCTGAATGGAGGACCAAGGAGTTCCAAGAGTTTATCTTCTCTAGGGATGTGTTACTGATGGGGTTGTGGTATCAGGCATGGCAAGCATCACCCACGTGACAATAGCCCCTCCTTCCAGTTTATGTGGAGGTTATGTTGGAGAAGCCAATGGAAAAAAATCAAATTGAGTCCCATTCTAAGCTTTTGAAGTTGTGGAGTGTGTGGCCTGCCCTGTGCCAAAAGGATCACTATTCAAAGCCGGAAACCTACAGAAACATGAATAAGGAAACTTAAATGTTCAAATGCTCAGGGTAGATCATCCAGGATGCTGCCAGCAGCTCCAGAATTGATGCTGACCATGACTGGATGTTCTGTGTTGTTAGTACCAACATCCAATGGAAGTAAAACCATCCAATGGAAATATGGTGAGACAAATTGGGAAGTTGACAGTAAGCCCATCCTGACTCTGCTCTCTATTGCCAATGCACAAAAATCAATGGTGTAGCCAGTGATGCCACACTTTGGTGGCTTTTTGGGGAATGTGTTGTGCTTATCCAGCTATGCAACTGGGTGATGACCAGAGGAAACTGGTCCAAAAGGTAAAGTTATTTAAATAAAAAATTTAAAAAAACATAAAAAGAAATAAACAAATGCAAAAGAGAAATCAAAGAACTAAAGAAGGCTATGAATAAAAATGACAAAATAAAACAAACAGTCTGAGGAAAATACAAAAATAAATTACAATTACAATAGATTAAAATGACTAGAAAAATGATCAATCTGAAAGAGAGCATTTGTAATAATACTAGGAAGTAGAACTTGGGGTAATGCCTCCCTCCAGTGGTAGCAACAGCAGCTCATAATGCAACATAAGCCTTTAAATCAGAATTTCTTTAAGATAATGCAACACACCTTTGATTAGGTGGGTCCAAACTTTTGACTGGGACTGTGCCAAAACCAGTACATGCAGTGCAGTGTATATACAGATATGTCACATGGTGCAGCACCAGTGCTTAGAGAGGGAAAACACACAAATTAGCTTGGTAAAGTAACACTGGATCAAAGCAGTCGCTCCAATCCTGGACCATGACAGAGTTCAAATAACATAGAAAGATACAATTCTGAGGTTACATCCTCTTTGTCAGTCAGTAGCTTATAGTGTATTGTGATGCATAGGGATTTTAAAACAGTCCAGTAAAGCAAGTAGTTCAGCTCAAGATCTAACATATCTGCTTTTCTGCCTTAGATCAGAGTGTACCAGGTTTGCTTCATTACCTAGAGCGCCGAGGCAAATGTAGACAACAAGCTATGAAGGTTTATGTAGACCATCAGTGTTAGTTACATTAATCTCATAGCTCCATCCAAAATCTAAAGAAGCAAACATGTCTCAGCTGCCTGACTAGTGAAACTGGCCTAAACTTGATTTTGGGCTGAACTATTGCTTTAAGTAAGAAGACTAAGGCCTGCAGCACTAGTAGTTTGGTCCTCATGAGTGTGTGTAATGAGGAGCTGGTCTGGTTTTTAAATGCCTGAAAAACCCATAGAAGTTATTACCATCAATTTGCTTTGCAATGTAAATGTTAATTACACAATAAATTACATTTACATTCGATTTCAATTCTTCATGGACAGAGCCAACGTTTGTTTTTTAGCGTTAGTAAGTGAACAAAAACAGCACAAATTTCCCTAACCACAAGTATACAGCAACAACAACTTTTCCTCAAATTCATATCATAATAAAATATCTCCTTTTTGACTTACACACCTTAAAATGCTCTGGAGTGAAAGCTAAGAATCTGCACTTTCCACAACATTTTTTCTCTCCACACATTTCAATGAAGACGTGACCCAAAAAATCTACAACATGACTTTGGTATCGCAAGTGATAATCGTGATTTGAAGGGTTGAAAATGTACAAGTCTCGTAACAACCATGTGTCCCTCTGACTTCCATATCACATGGATCATAGTTTAGTGTGCCGTTGGAATATTAAAAGCTTTAGCTGGATAACTGAAGACCATCCATAATCAGTTTTGCAATACTGGGCTGGGATAAGAGTTCTAGGACTATAATGAATTCTGCAGCAGGTTGACAAAGATATAGTTTGCAAAAAAATTCCAATGTACCCAGTCTCCCCCCACACAACTCCTCCAAATGTAGTCAAGAGATCCAAGACATGTCTGGTATCTGAAGGTTAATGCATCTAAGTAACGGAAGCTTACACATGAACAATTAGCATAGTGCTAACTGCAGGCCTAAATCATTACACATTCCAAAGTGTTTTAATATATAATTAATTGATGTGTTTACATATACATATGTGTATAATAGTTTTGAACACAGCCAAGTCAGTAGAAAGTCTTTGAACCAAAGCAATCTATGTGACACTCATGTTTCAAATGAATAACTGTCAATAGTGCTAATGTTGCTAACAGTGGAAATAGTCAATAACTGGTAACTTTTACTGTAGCTTCCATTCTTTGTTAGTAACATTAGTATGTACGGCCCCAGTCCGTACACTGCTCTGCACTGTACTTTGGTGATTTTTATGTGTTGCGAATAATTCACAAGCTACATTAGCACAAGTACAAATATTTGATAATACCGGACACGTCTTGGTTGTTGAGCTGCAAGGGATTAATTCGATTTTTTCACAAACTATCACTTTAAATTCCATTAATTTACCCAAGTCAGGACAAGAATCCAGGTCGCATTCTATAAGGCGAGTCTCTGGGCAGAATGGGGTCTAATGTAAGCGGCCTAGTTCCGTCCCTGCACTGCCCTTCGTCTGATTGGTCCAGAAGACTGTCATTCACCCAGGGAGAGCATGGGGTTGGCTGCTCCATTGGAGTGGGTGGCACAGCCACACCCCCTCCAAAATCCACAGTGGGTGGGGTTTCAGTGCTGGACGTGCGAGCCGGAGAGTCTCCCCATTGGCTCTCGCATCGGGCTCTGGGAGAGGGGCGTGGTCTGGCTAGGAAGTCCAGAGTCTTGGGGCGCTCTGGTTGGCAGCGGCGGCGTGGAGTTGGCGGGAAGATGAGGTTTGGGTCTGGAAGACGAGGAACTTCAGATTGGTCATCTCTCACTGGCCATGGAATCACTGCAGAATGAGTACAGAGAGAATACATGATTATATCAATGTATCCGAACAGAAGCTAAATTTCAGTGGCTGGAGTGATGTAAGTAGGTTTTAGTCAGTTCTAGATATGTCACTGACTATACTGCCACAGTATCTGCTAGATGGCGTAATCAAGTATCTGTCAATTCCAGATACATCAATAACTATCGAGCTGTAGTGTAACCAGGTTCTAGATGTGTCACTGATCAAAGAGACACAGTGTAACCAAGTTTCTTTCTGTTCCAGATATATATTTCTGACTGCAGACCTGTGGTGTAATCGGGTTCTAATTATGTCACTGACAATTAAGCTGTAGTGCAACCAGGTTTATCAGATTTCTAGATTTCAGTTGTAGATTTGTCACTGACTGCACAGCCACAGCGTAAGTAGAATTCTGTCTCCTCTTAAGTATGTGTTTTAATATAAACATGCACTATGATCAGGGGTTGACATGTTTTAGCTGTAGTAATGACCTACATTAATGAATTGGTACGGACCCAAATTCAAACTAAAACAACAATTGCCTATTTTATCAGAGACACGAGACAGACGCTTTAGTTTTACCAGCAAGTTGAAGGGGTTTCTGATAAATCAGCCAGAGAAAATCCCAGCAACACAATTGTGCCTGATACACTCCACTGATATACAGGCAGTGCAGAATTATTAGGCAAATGGGTATTTTGTCCACATCATCCTCTGTATGCATGTTGTCTTACTCC
>JBBPDH010030216.1:0-10405 GCA_037974565.1 Clupeocharax schoutedeni
ATAAGGTATCGAGATGAAATCCTTGAACCCTTTGTCAGACCCTACGCTGGTGCAGTAGGTCCTGGTTTCCTCCTAATTGGTGAATTTTTTTGTGATTTTTTTTTTTGCGCAATAAATGAGATTGCAATTGCGCAATCTCAGCACTAATATTTATATATATATATATATTTTTTTTTTTTTTTTTGCCGACTCGTGCCCACTGGAGGGATGGAGAAGCTGTTTATCAGTGTTTTTTACTTCTAAAATCAAATACAAATACAAATACAAATACAAAATGAGTCTAAAACCCAGTCGGTTGTGAACTGTTTGTACAATTTTCATATCGTTGCTGTCAGGCGGAAACCTCGTAACTCCTCTTTTGGTCTTTGTTGGTTTTTTTTTTCATAAATTGATACTATTGGTCAGTCTCCACGTGGCTCTGTAAAATTTAGAAATTATTAACCAATAAAATGTGTTGAAAATAGCTTGGGATGTTTGATGACACAGTATTCATTTATTTAGGCTGAAAAATAGCCGTTTAGGACATATGAGGTTTCCGCCCGACAGCGACAATATATTTGCTTGTAATTTGATATAAAATAAGTGACCTGAGTGTAATTTGGTGTGTGTTTGTATGTGTTTTCTGCTTCTTTCAGCGGCTGGCCAGTACGCACCAGCTCTGCGCATCTAATACCTGTAAGGACTCGTACGAGTGCAGAGGGGTTGGATCAGCCAGGTGTTCCCAGTCAACTCTCTATTAATCACAGCTCCAGGCGGAGATCTAATTCACGAGTTCTAGGTCCTAGGGACTATAAAAAGGACTGTAGGACACTGTAGGAAGTATTCTAGCCTTACCTAGTTACCAAGCCTTTCTCTTTCTGTGACTCTGGACTAGTTTTTCTCGTGCGCTGACCTCTCTTTTGGATTTTGGATTACCCTTTTTGCCTGCCGGACTATTCACGTATATTTTGTGCTTTGTCTTCCATTTTTTGTGTAGTCTTTTGTTATTAAATTCCTCAGTTAAACGTGTTCTGCGTTTGGGTCCGTCTTCTATCTAAACACTAGTGATGGGTCGGTTGCGAACGAAATGGAGCCGGCTCTTTGAAGTGAACGATGGGAGCCGTGGGTTTTTTTTCTTTCTCTTCCCTCTCTCTCACACTTTTTTCACTTCACATCGCATGTGTTTGCGCTGAGCAGAGTAGTGATGTGTCATGAGCAAAAGCAGCAGCTCTAAGAGCCAATCGAGTGAGAGCCGGCTCCCCACTTTATTTCCTTTCGCTGCTCTGCTAATGACAGAACTTTGTTTTATTTGGCAGCAATCACATGTGAGCATATAGGATAATACCATTATGTGAAATACTAACTGAGATGAATAAAACAATTTTAAAAAGTACATTTTTGCCCTGTTATGTTTATATAGTTGGTCAAAGTAAAAACCAAATATGTTCATCATATTGCCTGGTTTGTGCTGAAAAAAAGTATATAAGACACTCTATATTTCACATTGCTGAAGTTTATATTTTTGTTTAAACATAGTAATGCAAAACACATCAAAATATGCTTGGAGTTTCTTAATAACTGAGGGGATTATGATCAGAAGGTTAAGTTTAAAATAAAAATGTTTTTAAATGTAATATATTTTTCCTTATTTTAAATGGGTCATAAAATTATCAATAATTATTGATATCAACCGATATGAAACACTGATATCGTGATACAGTTTTCAGCCATATCGCCCAGCCCTAGTTTAGCCCCACCCATTTGTCTCTTTTTCCTATATTAACCCACCCAGCAGAGCACGGGGGAAAAACACAAAGCAAATTCAGGATATGTGCTTTTGAATGGTAAACCATTATTTACACTGCAACCCAAACGTAATCCATGTTCATGAAACCAGCTGATAAGAGTGCAATTTCAGAACCCAAACACGTTTTAAACAAAAATGAAAACACATTCGTGATTTAGTGATGCATTTTTGTGTTTTATGCCTACAGAACAATAGCAGAACACATATGCTTCGTGTCTGAATTTGCGCCCCTTTTACTTAACATAAAAATATCGTCTGTCGCTCTGGATAAGAGCGTCAGCCAAATGCCATAAATGAATATTTCAGACATTTCCTACAATTCTATGTATTGGACCGCTAAACAAAACCTGACAATGAATAAGAAGAAAATGTATGATGTCATTAATTATTGTATTTAAAGCTATACATGCCTAAGAGTATGAGTATTGGTATATTTCACAGACAGAAAATGTTATGATGGGATCACAGAAACCCCTGACATTATTAAGAACTATTTGTTAATGCATTTAGTCACATTTCTTAGAAACAGACCTCACAGGATATCATACATGCATACAAGCACACACAGTAACAGCCGCTTGCTTCAAAGACCATGCACCATCAGATTGGTCAAGTCACAGCCGAATTCTGACTGAACGTTGTGGTGATACACAGAAAATAAATCTCAATGATACACATTAAGTCTAAAGCTTAGATAAGGCCAAAACTGCAGATAAAATCAACTTTCCTGAGATTAGTTTTGCTGTGGAAAGGACTGTTGAATTGAAAGTGACTATTACATTACAGATACGGAAAATGCAGACTTTCTGAAAGCTTAAAACCTTTAGAGGACAGGCTGGGATGTGATATACACCATTCCACAAGAAGAGAAAAAAATAAACACCCTGTGGAATGCCTTGAAGAAATGGAAGACAGAAGGTGGTATTTCAACAGAGAAAAGAGAGAGAAAACCCAAAATTCATTTTGATTCATACTGAGAAGACGAACTATTTGCTCTGAATTGTGAAAGGACACAGGAACACCCATGGGTGCTCCCACAACCCCAGAGGAAGCTGCATGACATGAATATCAATACAGGAACAGCACCAACTGACTGCTACAAAATGAACAGTTGCAAGGCTAGAAAAGTTTTAGAAACAAAACAAATATTTGCATTTATATTATTGTTAACTTAGCTAACAAAAAAGATGGTTGTAAGCAATTTGCAAAGATTTTTGCATACTGCTACTACTACAACTACTACTACTACTACTACTACTACTACTAATAATAATAATAATAATAATTATTATTGCTGTTGTTATTATTGTTATTAATATTGCTGATGCAGTTGTTATTGCATTTGAATATTTCCTAAATATTTCCTTTCCTTTAAATACTCTTTAATAACACTTAAACTATATATGTTAAGTGAACACATGAAGCACACATGAACCAGTACTTTCTATTAGCCAAAGCATCAAAAATAACAATAATAATCTCTTTTATGGCTCAAACAGGTATTTAACCCCTTTAATGCCAAAACAAGACATATCAGCATGGTCAGGTGACTTATTCAAGATATATCATGAAGGGTTAGAGAGGTGCTCTTTGGAAATAAGGCTGTGCAAAAAGGTTTTGGCAGAATGGAGAAAGCTACTCACACAGTGCACTCTGATGAAGCAAGTGGTCACTTTGAAACACTCTGCCCGAGTCTTATTAAACATTAATAAGGATAATTAGTATACAGCATGACAAGAACGAATGCATAAGTGTTCCTTTGAATTCTAATGTCTGTCAAAACAGTGCACTGAGGCAGTACTATACTGAAAAAAGTCATACAGTATTATGTCATGCAGTGTCACACATTTTGTACCATGAAGCTCATTGCTTGAGGACTCTCTACTGATCACTCAGAAATCTCCAATATAAAACTACTCTCTTAGAAGTAATTTGTAGTGCTGTTTCAGAGAACATGACCCAACACTGCAGGTTCTCTTCTTTCCAAGTTCTTACATTTCGCTAGACTTCAAGGAAGAAAGTGAATTTATAAAAAAAAAATAACCATATGTGATTAACAATCGTCATATGACAATGAAATCACATTCCTGCTGAGACATGTTCATCATGTGAATCATAGAAACTGTGCCTTTATAAGCATTCTAACAATAAGCTTAGTATAGTATTTCGGATATCAATTTGTGGATCTAAGATACTAATAGTTATCTTTAAGCAGCTTTATAAACTGGTATCTTTGAATCGGGACAGGAATACAGAAATAAAAAAACACAGAACAGTGACAGAAACATGCATCCACAAAATAGACCTTAACCAGAAATAAGGTCTCAAACTGGAACAGACAGTATTGTGCTACCGTTAAACTCATAAGTGTGTTTCTGGAGCACCGACACTGACACTGGAGACTGGCTGCTGTGCAGAAACCTGAATTTTTGGTGCTTTCCATCAAAAGACAAATGCTTCCCTTTTCCCTTTCCCCATTTTAAGTAGCCTGGTCCCATTACCACAGATTCAAGCCTGACCACCTATACTACATGAGCAAAAGTATTGGGACACAGATGTTTGGGCTAGGCCCCAGTAAAGAGCCTAATCTTAACACTTCAACATTCCAAGACATTTTGTACACCACCATGCTTCTAACTTTGTGGACACAGTTTGGGGAAGAACGTTTTCTTTTCCAGAATGACTGTGTCCCAGTAAACAAAGCAAGCTCCATAGAAACATGGCTGGATGAGTTCGGTGTGAAAGAACTTGACCACACCGAACTCATTCAGGGCACAGAGCCCTGACCTCAACCCCATCCAACACCTTTGAGATTAACTGGAATGGAGATGGTGAGCTAGGCCTTCTCATCCAACATCAGTTTCTGACCTCAGAAACATAGAATGAATGGGTACAAATTCCCACAGAAACTCCAAAATCTTGTGGAAAGCCTTTCAAGAAGAGTGGAATCTGCCTCAATAGGTGTCCCAATACTTTTGTCCATATAATGTAGTTATTTAATTTTACATACGATGTCTTCAGTGGGGGAAATTACATATTAATCATGGACCTGTTGATACAGCGGAACACTGAAATGATCTAAATGTGTTACATTTTATTTATATTACTTGCATGAGTTACAGTTTCAAAACAGGCTGTACAAATTGTTCTAAAATTTAGAGTAGGACACTGGTTAGTTCTACTATAATTATATCAAGATTTTTTTTTTTTTTAAGTAGTTGATATTTTATGAGCTGTAAATAGAGAACATGTGTTTTAGTTCCAGATTTCTCCTCAATGCCTCCAGCCTTTGCTGATTTAATTTAATGCCGGACTGATTGAGTCAAACCAGGTTTCTACAAGCAATAGTGGGCTACCACAAGGAACACAGTGATAATAATGTTAATAGTATTTATTATTTTTAGTTGTATTTAGTATTTTCAGCAACAACGATGTGAAACAACACTCCTTGCTCATCTAAATATTATTCTTGCAGGTGCCTGATACAAATATATCTTTAGGGTCTGATAACCAGACAATCCATCTTTACAGCAACATACAATTAACTCTACAGCACACTGTTGGGAAACTGCATCAGAATTCATAGCATAATAGGATAGCACACCATTATTTAGACCAGTCATTCAGAGAAGTTATAAGCATTAAGATTAAAATGGGATAATCGAGTTTATGAGGTTAAACTCAAACCAAAAGCAGATTGCAGCTCACTTTGGGGCCTCTCTTGATGAAATGCTGATTAATGTTGTGGGAGTACACTCTACACAGCAGTATGAGCAAATCAGCACTTTCTCTCTTAGCTGACCACGCGCTACTGAAACTTCGCAGCCAGTAAAGAGCAGGGTGGTCTGGCCTGGCCTGGCTGGAGCAGTGGACCCGGGCACATAGTAGACTTCCTGTCAGAGCAGCCATAAAAGTACAGAAAGGCTCTATTCGGATTGGGCAGAGACTCAGAGGCCCAGCTGACTTCAAAGTCCAGGACTGCACACCCACACTTACACACACACAGACACACACACACACACATACGCACACACAGAGAACACAGAGCCTCTGAACTCCTGCTAAAATCCCTTTTATCCTATGAGGGGTTGTGTGTGATGAGGGAAACTGAAAGATAGATAGATATATGGATAGATAAATAGAGAGAGAGAGAGAGAGAGAGAGAGAGAGAGAGAGAGAGAGAGAGAGGGCCCAGGAGGGCAGCCCTATATAAGGCCAGAGAGATCAATAAGGATGAGATATAAAAGCATCACTCTTTCTCATATTTACTCATCAGTTCTGCACTCTTTCTGTTCCTCTGTTAGGAAAACTGGAAGGGCTGTCTACAACATAGAGTTGCTGTGTGTCTTAATATAACATCTAGGTCCTTAACATCACAAAAATCCAAAAAAATGAGAAGGCAAATTAAGATTTTAGAATAATTTTTAGAATAATTTACATTGGTCCATTAATGATGAAATAATGATGCAGTTTACATAACAATTACATGACAACACAAGTCTGTGTGTGTATGTGTAAAAGAATAAAAGAATGCTACAAATGAAGATGCAAGGTTTTGTGTGTGTGTGTGTGTGCCCTGTAACTGGACACCACTCTACCTCTTCAATTATAGATCACATTCAAACAGACACAAAGCTACTCTCATATTCATCCACACCACACCAGAACAGAAAAAGTCAAAATCCTCTGCACACAATCCAGCCCCAGTAAACAAAATACAGGTTGTGTTATTGTGTAATGGAAAAATAAGAGTTTCAAAGGAATCTGAAATCACATTGAAATGATGAAATGATGATATACAACTCATGATGAAACACTCTGACAAGTCCTTTGTGTCGACTTCTGTAATCTGTAACAGTAAAAAACAATACCAACCAATTTTCATTTACTGTTTCAAAATGTACACTGTAATTTTTACTCCATCATCATTCACAAAGGGGTTTTGAAATAAAATGTAAAATCTGCATGAAACTATTTTTAAGGTTACATAGATGAAAAGTATTTTTATTTAATGACTTGTTGTCCACACTTCTCTTGCAAATCATTGTTCCACTTACAATGATAGTGTTGTTACTGAGCCATTAAGACTGATTTATATAAATGTGCTTTGTTCTAAATGGCTGTACTGCACTGGGCCTTGTTCAAGTCTGGAAACACCCTTTATAACTTCTGGATGAGTAGGAGGAGCAAAACTGCTGTAGGCCGCATAGGTCAATGTCATAGGTAAATGTACCGTTCTGTGTGACACCAGAGAAACAATGAACTCAAAACTGTATGTGCTGGGCAGTAAATCAAACATTTTATATGGATACACTCTATTTCAAACGAGTGAAGAAACCTCTCGTTTTTAAGAACCGAGTGCAGACATCTCTGATAAACCCACTTAGGGTAAAGCATTGAACCCATCAGGGGGAAAACTGAGCTTCTTCTTTGATAAAAATGGTAAAGAAATCCTGGGTCTTGGGCTTGACTGTGAATTTCCTTTCCTTATGCATTTTTTGGGCTGCAGTAATGGCACAAAAATTGGTCTTTTTAAAAGGTGACTCTACAGCAGTGTTTTCAGATGTGTGACAGAGCAGCACAAGCCAAGGACAGCTGAATAAAAAGCTCTCTGTAGATTCTCTAGGTCTCTTTCACACTTAGAACACACGGCCACCTCCAACACCCATTTACTGTCTCATTTGCACAGACAGACAGAGAGACGGACACACACACACACACACACACACACGCGCGAGCGCGCACACACGCTCACACACACACACACACACACACACACACACACACTACAGAAACACACAGAGGCAGACATCGACGCCAGCTCAGACAAGAGCACTTGACAGCATCTATTAAAAAGAAACACTCTCTACCCCCTAAAAGCTACACTCCTTTAAAGCCACTGCAGTACGCCAGCCATAAGAGCCCTACTGTGAAACACACACAGCACCAGTGTCTCTTACACTGTCCTCTCTGTTCTGTTGTGTGTTAACTCTTAGCTACCTGCATGCTAATCCAGCATCACTGGACCCAGCCACACCTTGTACAAGCATGCTAACAAGAAGGGCCTTGATGTCTTCAGCCTGCTCCATAAAACTTCCATAAACGGCTGCTTGTGTGGCTAAATCTAACAGACCACTGCATATTGGAACCAGTCATGACACAGCAGAGACCATCATACAGACTGTAGTCAGGCTGCAACGCGATGGGCTGTATACACCACAAATGTTCATGCACACCTAGCACAAAAAAGAGATGACCCACACAGCAATGCAACATGCAAGACACTTCATGCATTAACAAAACCGTCATGCTTTTTTGTTTCCCCGCCCGTATTTCCCGTAAGCCCCACCTCCTGCTCTAAGATTGGCTAGTAATTCACGCCTACAAGAAAGAATGAGTTGCTGACCAGTCCAAGAGCAGGAGGAAAGCCGGTACTGGCCAATCAGAGGGAGGAGAGGGCGGTGTTTTAAGGAAAACGGGTGGAAAACAAAACAAAAAAAGAATAAAGGCGTCTATAGGCTTACCTGAGCTCTCCATGGTGCTGAATTCGTCCAGTCGCGTTTTGGCACCGAAACTGGCTGCTGTCAGGCCTCCTCCACCTCCTCCTCCACCTCCTCTTCCTCCTCCTCCTCTTCCTCCCCCGCTGCTGAAGTCCCCTCCGCTATCGACCAGCTGCAAAGATTCGTAGCCATCGTAACCGGGCTTCTTCTTGTATCCGCCCAGCAGGCTCATGAGCACCAGTTCAGACGGCAAAAGGTGAACTCAAGACGTTCTGCGCATCACTACATCGCATTTCTAGGGGGTGTGTGACTTGCCGGTGGTGCCCCCCCTCCCGACCGTCCCCGCGCTGTTCTGACTAAGGGCTGGAGGGTCCTCGCGCTCTGGCGCCTCCACATCACCGCGTCGACGACAATATAGCAGGCCAGCGCGCGCCTGACGCGCACCGGTTCACGTGACCGGCAGAGACTCCAGACCAAAGTGACGAGTCTATCCTGCATGTCTGTGCTAGAACTGCACGGCAGAGCCATCAGAGCTGGGTCCTGAATCAGCTATTACTACTGAATTACGTTTACTCTGAAAAAAGTAACCGGTGTCAATTGGTTGCAAATGAATCAAGTGTGTAGTCATAATCCAGTCCTCACTCAAAGAAGCATCTTAAAAATAACAGCAAAATATTAATTTGAGTTCATCTGTAGTGTTGCACTAACCCTTATAGTGCTTTAACACATACAAGTGTTAGGTTTCCATATTTTCTGCCTGTTTTTGTGCTAGAATTGCACGGCAAAGCAACCAGGGCATTATTCTAAACTTTTATTACTGAATTAAATACACTGTGTCACGTGGTTGCAAATAAATCAAATGTGTAGCATCAATCTAGTTGTCTGTGAAAGAAGCATCTTAAAAATAACAATAACATTACTTTGAACACTTTTGTGTATTATACAGTGCATTAACTGTCCTACTACAAGGATTAAAGGAGAAACACTTTCGACCTGTTTTTGTATCTTCAGCTTGTATTTGTGCTAGAATTAGATATCAAAGCATTCAGAGCTGGATTCTAAATCAGCCATTGTAACTGAATTACTGCTGCCCTGAAAAAAATTTAGTAACCTGTGTCAAGTGCTTGCAAATGAGTCAAATGTGTAGCCCTAATCCAGTCCTCTCTGAAAGAAGCAGCTTAAAAATAACAATAACTTTCATTTGAATTCATCTGTGCATTACAGTGCATTAACACCTGCAAGGTTTAGCTAAATATCCTACTGAATGTAAGGATAAATAATTTTTTCCCATGTATGTATGGAGAAATTACAGAGAAAAGGCATTAGAACTGGATTCTAAATCAATTATTATTACTGAATTACATCTACTCTGGGAAAAAAAACGAGTTAACCTGTGTCAAGTGGTTGCAAATGAATCAAATGTGTGTAGTTAATCAAGTCCTCAGTGAAAGAAGCAGCTTAAAAACAACAGTAACATATTCATTTGAATTCATTCGTTGTGTTGCTCTAACCTTTAAAGTGCATTAACACCTACATGGCTGAACTGTCATTAAAGGAGTCAATCATCAATTTATCAATCTTTCAGATGTAAACATGGTGTACTGTAGAAAAAACATACTAACACAGATTTCTTTAAAAAAAAACAGGGACATGAAGCAGGATTGCAGATTATAATTTACAGTGAACAGCTTCGGCATTTAATAAACTTTTTCACTGTATTAACATTTATAGGACTTAATAAACACCTACAGTGTTGAGTTGAACAATTATTAATTTAACCCATTGATTTCATTGACACCAATGCGAAAGCACCAAATGATATCTACAGTGATCAAATTCAAGCTTACAATGTTCCTCTAACTTAAAGTGCATTAACACAAATGAACACAGAACGTATCGAAAAACTGTTGTTGTGATGTGATAAAAAATGCCTAAAATGTAAACCCTAAATATGTCCCCAAACTCTTTAATTTCCTTTTACATTCAGCTTAATACATTACCCTTAAAGAAAATGTAAACGTAAACCCATATTCGTACTCTACAGCAGTGTTGGGTGTAACGCATTACAAAGTAACGCGTTACTGTAATAATATTACTTTTTTCAGTAACTAGTAGTGTA